>CAVNYN010276515.1:0-16333 GCA_963692815.1 Nyctanthes arbor-tristis
GCAACTGCCTTAGGTAACGGTACCACCAAGTATCCTTGCCCTTGTTCACTTCATTCAGTAATGCAACTGCTAACACCTGCACCAGTTAAAAACCTTGCCATCATAAGGCTCTTGTCAAGCAGTAGCGCGCGAATCTTTTCAGTTTAGTGGCATCAATCTTTGATCAACTTAACTGCACAAGGTGAACAAGATCGATAGACTCAATCTCCCTTGCGTCATGACTGTGCAAACAAACACTTATAACAGCTGTGGCAAGGGAACTTCTCAGGACAACTGATGCTATTTATAAAGATTTCACCAGAACAACTAAGAATTTGGTTCAATTATGATAACCAATTTATCATCTTTTGCTTTTTTTTAGCACAACTTTTTTAACGTTGTCATTGAAACATAGCTGGCCATGTAAATCGGGTAAAAGAGGTTTTTTCAACCAAAAATTAGCTAAATACAAACTCGTCTGGGGGAACTAAGAAAAAGAAAAAAGGAATTCGAGCCCCATATACATTTTCCAACCAGTTGGTACTAAATTCACTCGGATTGGTCCATCAATAACACAAATTTCAATTCCATGCGGTACTGAATTCACTTGGATTGGTCCATCAATAACACAAATTTCAATTCCATGCTTCAATCCCCAAAATAAACCCCGTGAGATAAGATAGGAAGCATAACATAGAAGTACTCAAAGGGAAAAAAGAAAACGGAAAAAAAAACAAATTTCATAACGAAAAGGTACCTGTGTAGATGAGAGTGTTGGATATTTACACAAAGCAGCAGCGAGTTTATGATCTTTGCTTCTCAGACTCTCACTCGTCATCAAAGCAACCTTTGGAACCCACAAAACTAATTCTCCTTTGCTAATATCTCGAACTGCTGCCAATCCTCTCCTGCATCATAGTATTTAGATTGATACAATTGAACATACAAACAAGTATATACATCAAATATACACAGATTATTATTTATATATTACCCGCCGGCCTCGGGAAAATGGCCGACGCACAGAGAGTGACCCAGACAAGAAGGTGGAGAGGTGACATCTTCGGATTGATTAATAGGAGAGTCGGAGACTCCGAGAGCAGCCGCCCATTGCAGGAAAGCTTCGAGGTCCGACTCCTCTTGCACTTCCATTTCGATTCCGAGTCGAAAGTCAAGGGCACGTTTGGACTTCGGGGAAACCTGGTAAGTTAAGCGGATAGAGTTTCAAGGGTGTGTACAATTTTTTTACTGCATTTCACATATATCTTTCATGGTTAAAGATTATCACCCGCAAGTTATATGGGTCAAAGATCCAATTTAGATTATATAAGTCTAACTTATAATATTCAATTCAAATTAAATGTAAGTTGAACTTATAATAATTTTTTAAGAAATTCACAATGAGAAATTATAGTTGAATATTTGGTTATATTAAATTAATTTTTTACTTTTGAAGAAATTTGACTATTATATTATAGTTAAACCAATTTATTCTATTTAATTTGTTTATCTTTTTTTTAGTGGTTATATTTCAATCATGACCTTAGAGAATAATGGATAAGATATTAATCACCACAAAATGGTAATCGTTTAACATGATAGAAATTATAAGATAAGATAAATCAAAGAGCTTTGAAAGGGAAGGAGATTACTCAAAGATCCTTGAGATAGAGAGAGAAGTCTGAGAAGAAAGAGAACAATAAGATAATGAGAAAAAATAAATAAATAAAAATGAGAAGAAGTAGTATTTGCCACACCAGTTACTAATGGAACAAGGTAAATGACTAAAGTATCCCCACTTACAACAAAATGGGAGGGAAAATTTGCAATGAGATGCACCGCAGAATTATAGATATAGATGCTATTTATTTAGATTGAAGATCGATCTTTAGTCTAATTTGCATTCTCTTATTAGATATATGTATAATAATGTGTGGATGTCTTTAGGTACTTATAATTATCCACTAACCTTCTAATATAAAATTGCCAACTAGATAAATAGCACTACACATAATTAAAAGAGCCACTTTAATTAGCACTATTCACACTTTTGTAGGTTTTTTCCTTTTTCTTTTCTTTTTAATTTCTTGGTTTTATACCTTGTTTGTTTGTTTCTTCCTTACCAAAATTCGTTTATTTTTATTTTTTTTATGATTATAATATTATTTTTAAGTCGAAACACATATAATATATAATATTAAAAAAATTTAAAATCTTAATGTGCACATTAATATTACTCAACAAGTGAGAACAAATTATAAATATATCATTATTCGTGATATTGTCTTAAATATTTAAGAATTAATCTATTTGAACATACAAATGAATAAAACATATGCAAAAATGGGTTTAAATTACTTTACTATCCTGATCTGACATTGAACCTCTTGAATTGTGTAGGAGTAATAACGTAATTTGAACCTCTTTTGTCATAATTTTTGTTCACATGTATATCTAAATAGTGCGATTTAATATTTAAAGTAAAAAGTTTAACTGTATACTTTATAATCTTTACTTTTGGTCAACATCTTTATATTTTTAAATTAATTTTTATGAGTCCATAATATTTATAGGAGTTTTAAAATTAGAATGAACATTTCCTTATAAACCAAATTCATGATGTGATGGAATGTGGTAGGGACATGTGATAGTAAAATAACATGTGTTAATTTTTGTCAAACTATATTATATGATTATTAGTTAACCAATGTTTAGTTCTAGATTATTTTCAAATACGTTATCTTATTATATATTATTTATATATTTAATTCATTTGATCAAACATTATTAATTTCTGAGATCCATTTCTTAGAGTAAAGAAATAAGTATTAAATTTTCTAATTAAGTTCTATTAGTTAGATAAATAATAATAAAGTTAGTTAAATTCATCTTCCAACTAATACATCAGCTTTTAACGAAACCTTTTATTATAAATTACTTCAACACATGCAATTCTTATAAGCCTCATCTATTTATTATTATTATTATTATTATCAGTAAAATCTCTCTTATAAGCCTAATCTATTTATTATTATTATTATCAGTAAAATTTCTCATACAGTTCTAATAGACATTATACACGATCCCCAACTGATATAGAGATATATATTAGAAATTTTATTTTGGCTACACATGCACATTATTATTTCCTATATAAGTATAATAATATACTTACGTGTAAGTGGAATAAAATTCTTATAATATATATGTGTATATATATCTACATATATTTCAAGTTCTTTTTTCTTTTTGTCGTAATATGTCAAATTCAGCGCTATCGGTGAATTGGGCTGATTACTAGCCCAAATAAAAGGAAGAAACCATCGAACGCTAAGCGGACCAAAGGTTCGAAACCCAGGAGGGTGCCCTAGAAATTCCCTGTTCAATCTAACCGCCTTTTCTCCGGCCGGCGCCTCTCGTCGTGACTGCCTGACTCCATCTTGTTTTTTCCCCTTCACCACATCAAAATACAGATTGGCCGCTGACTTATCCCAAACATACGCCTTATGTCAGTTTTCCTTTTGTTTTCTCTCTCCAAAACGTTGAATTATACCATTGTATCTCATCACATCTATCTTCTCTGGGTGCCGATTTCTTTACCGGACTTGCAGTAACATTTGGTTTTGAACTGAATTAGAGAAATTGTTTGCAAAAAAATTGTGGGCATTCGTTTCATTTGGTTTTGCCGTTTCTGGCTGCTGGTTTTGTGGACCGCATACCACCTCGAAGCGTAGTTGGCAGTGACACTCCGTTCTCCAGGTTTCATTTTTCTCTTTTTCCTTCATGTCATATTTTATTTCCCTAATTATTTTTCGTTTTTCCCAGCCTTTTTACCTTTTTTCTTATTTTTGGTTTTATTATAATTTCTTTCGGTTCATTTGCTTCCTTCTTAGTTTCTAATACTATGTCTCTCTGCATAGTATAGCCAACTTGAAATTATTCCTATTAGTCTGTGTTGGTTTGGTTGTATTAAGAAAAGCCAGCGGTAGGCACTTGTGCAGTTTTTTTTTTTTTTTGTACGCCATAATACTCCTTGTTTGCTGCCCCGTATGATTTTCACATATATCATTTTATTGTGAGTTTACAAAGACATGGCAACTCAAATTGTTATCATATGGTCAGCGGTTTGGAAACTTAAATGTCTTCATTGTCGTGAGTACCTCTAGACTTCCAGTGATGTGTATGATTGGTCGAACTTGTTGTGATGAGTTCATGTTTTCCTTCCCCTTGGAATAATCTACTAATCTTGACTCTTGAGAGTTTCCTTTTTGTGTTTGAAATTGTCTTAAAGTACTTTTTTGATCAATTTGTGGTTGTTGATTGGTATATTTTAATATATTTTTGGGTATCTTTTTGTATATTATTACTTGATGCTGAAACTTTGCTATTATGTAGAGAGTTTTATGAAAATAACATTGAAAGGGTTATACCAGTTGAGCTTGATAACTTGAAGACTTTGCTTGGTCTGGATTTTTGTGAATAAAAAAAAATTGCATATTTGGAAAAATATAATAAACAATCACAAAACATGATTATGCCACCTACTTTCTAATAATGGGAAATCAAACTAGATGAAAATAAAGATTAGTATTATTTATGTTAATCTACATTTGCATTTCACCGTTTATTTTTCTTTTTTTTTTTTGCCAGTAACGCTCTTCTTCTATCAATTTTATCATTATTTATATTCATTAAAATTACAGTTGTTTAAATTGATGATGAAATTGTTTATAAGCATTATTAGTTCATGGCTATCATAGTTATTATTTAAGGGACCGATTTGTTTAAAATGTTGAGTCTATAATAAATGGATAATTGAACTGTCCTATAACCACATCACACTTTTCTACAATGCAACATGTCTCTATTTTCTGTGAACATATGTAATACATCGATCTCTCTTTTTATGTCATCACTGTTTGATAACAATAAAATGGAGCTGTCAAATTTGTACTGCAAAGTGTAGCTATCATGGTCAAAGAAATGACAAAGCACAAAAGTTTAGAAATATATAATTTATTTTATAAGATTTATTTCCTGATGGTAAAATCTAGAAAGCAGGGCACTCAACTTGATCACTTTACACTCTCTGGCATATCTTTAAAATTCCTCTATTCCTTGCTGATGGAAGAACGCATGTGTCACTTCTTGTAGAGGACAATCTATATGGGAAACAGATGGTTGAAAACCTTGTGCCATGTTTTTAGAAATTTTTGTGGTTATAGTACTTATTGTATGTGGTTGATTTTTAACTACTTGTTGTTTCCTTAACAGTGTTAAGAGTACTAAACACTTACTTTTATTGCTATTATTATACAAATTCCATTCCTGAGAGTATTTCTTTTTTGCCTTATAAATATTGTTTTACGCTTACCTCTTAACAATATGACATGACATAATGATCTCAAGTAGGGCAAGAAGCTTTTCTTGTACACCTTTTGAATTCCATAATAATAGTAAATCTATGTTGATAAATACTTAATTAACAGTACATTACTGGCATCGCACATGCCCCCGCTAGTCTAATAAAAATATCTTATCGACTGTAACTACTCTGAGCAGGAACTTCTTGTGATTGAAATGGCTACATCTTCACTAAAAGAGTACCTGAAGAAATATACGAGTAACAATGAAGAAGAGAAGAAAAAGAAGAAGAAGAAGAAGAAAAAGCCTAATTCTAGTGCATCAGGCCTTCTCATTATTGACGAAGATCCAGCTTGGC
This sequence comes from Nyctanthes arbor-tristis, assembly GCA_963692815.1. Taxonomy (NCBI): domain Eukaryota; kingdom Viridiplantae; phylum Streptophyta; class Magnoliopsida; order Lamiales; family Oleaceae; genus Nyctanthes; species Nyctanthes arbor-tristis. Next base: position 5,702 of record CAVNYN010276515.1, read on the forward strand.
AGAAGCCAATTGACCTTGAAAGAGAAGAAGATTCAACAGGTAATGTAAAAAATGAAAATTCAAATTATATATGGTGGGTGTGTGTACATACTGCACAATTTGTTAATAATAATAATAAGTTAAGGCCTTTGCAGATGAAGATAAGCCACAGATTCATGAGGAGCTTGAAGTCAAGCATATGAAAAGGCTTGAGCAGCTTAGACTTAGACGGCCTTATGATTTCATTTCGGAGGATGGAAGTGGTTGGGTTTCTGTATCTGACATTCCTAAGCATGTGAATTCTGATAATCAAAATCCAGATAGATCTCCATCTCACAGGGGTGCTCCGGATGATTCTGAGCTAAAGGAATCTATAACGGCAGGTGCTAATTTATCTCCACCCAGGCATCATCGTAAAGGCTACCAGCTTGACGATCACAATTCTGATATCTCCCCACCTCGCAGGAGGACTCGACATGACAGTTCTTCACCAAGACCTAAAGGCTACCAGCTTGAGAATCACAATTCTGATATCTCTCCACCTCGCAGGAGGACTCGACATGACAGTTCTTCACCAATGCCTCAACGAAAGTCCTCGATTGCGGCAGATACTGATTTATCTCCACCAAGGCAGCGTAGTAAGCGATTCCAAAGTCCTCAGCCTCATTCTCACTCCACTATACAATCTTCTGGTCGGTGGAGAGCTCACTACAATACACCGTCACAGGAGTGCCATTTGGAAGAGATCGGAAGATCAAAAGGAGATGCAACTGATTTGTCCCCACCAAGGCGAAAAAGGACAGGTATGCTCACTCCATCTCCTGAACAGGGAAATTGTCTTGACATGCTGCAACCTGGATTCATTTTACAGGATATTTCATGTGCCTTTGCAGACCAAGATATTTCGCCTCCAAGAAAGGGTAAGAAGGATGCATCTACTTCCACTGATGTCTTGGCTGGGAAATCTGGTCGTAATCTTGAGGATGATTCTTCGGGTTTTGCACCTCAAGCTTTAGACCTTTCTCCTCCAAGGAAGAAGCGTAAAGAATCTCCACATTTGATGGAGGCGGCCAAGAATGGATTGATTAGTGGGCAAGATATCAAAGAAGAAATTACTAAAATGAAGGAGAGTGATTGGTTGAGGTAATCCTGGTTCTTTTCTTTCCTTTCTTTCTCTGTCTCTCTTTAATTAACACAAGCACACATATTCATTGTTAACTGCTCACTCATATATATATATATATATGTATGTATGTATTTGCAGGTATAATGAGATGGATCCTTCTATGACTGGCCGGCATGCAGAACCTGTATATCGCAACAAATTAACTGGTTAGGAAAAAGCTTTTCCTGATGTTGTTATTTTTTAACCTCAGATATAGAGCATATATTCTAACTCCACGATGCTGTAGGAGAACGCATGTCAAAGGAGGAGTTCTTAAAATCTCAGAAGAAAGAGAAGAAGAAAGAAGAGAAGCCTAAGGTGCTATTACTTCTTCCTTTTTTTTATGTTCGTGTGCGCGCGCTAATGGGCCAAATATATATCTACGGTTTTCATTCACACATTCTAAGTCCGCAGCATGCTTATAACATTTAAAGTATGTTGCATACTATATATCCGCATGGAATAGGTAATGGGCTTGCTTCTAAGCCTTTTGAGATTGCTAAATTTTTATCAAGATTACCTTGCTTCATTGCTTTAGTACTAAATTATTCAACGTCGAGAATTGGCTAGCTAGCTTTGCCTTTGTATTGTGCTATACGGAATAACTTAGTATATTTATGCCCAATTTCTATTTCGGGTGTGTGTGAAATAGATTTTTTGAGAGTTTATTTTCTGGAAAGTGATTTTTTTTGGAGAGTGTGGTTAAAAAATAGTATGGGGAATTGTGAAAAATGTTCTTTAAAGAATGTGTGGTTGAGAATGAATTAACCAAAAATCAATTCCATACACACCCTTTAATATAAAAATAGAATGAGTAGCAGTGGTTGGTAAAACTTTTATGAGCTTGTTTACATAAAGTAAAATATTTATCAAATCAATACCAACCACATTTCTCCACAAAAAAACAAATTTTCACACTTCGCAATAATTTTTCTTTACATTCCCACCACACATTGTCTTATAAATCTAAATCTCCTTTACATAAAGCTCCCAAGAAGGAGCTCTATTATATAGTACATGCTGGACCTATGTATGTTAATGTGGTCGGTTTTACCAATTTCTATTTTGAATTAGAAATAAAATGCTAATGTGGCTCAGTTATTTCAGGAATGTGATTATTTCTATTATCTTTTCTTGTTTTAGCAGGAAAACTTGACAGGAATATTTTTTTCCTAGGATTGAGGAAGAGCTAGAACTTGAACATTGTTTGTTATTCTTAAGCCTCCTTGAGCATCAAAATATTAAGTTTAGTTGACTTGAGCATGAAAATTCCCAAGTATTTGGCTTGGTTTGTTTGTTGCTCTAGCTGCATTATCCATTGGTAATACTAAGAAAGCCGTGGCACTACTGGGAGATTGTATCTTTTTGCTATTAGCTATATGTAGACTGTAGTAGTTAGAATTGAAAGTGAATTGTGAAAAAACTGAATTGTTATTCATTCCATGTGTTTACAACTTTACATATTTATACGTCATAAAACTTTCCTATCTAATGAATGCAACTAACATAACAAACAATGCACATAATATGTACACAAATATTCTAGGTCAGTTTTATCATAATTATAATTGCAAACAATTTACAGGAACCAAATCCTAGATATAAAGAATATATTTGGTCTTAGGGATTTTGAGAATATTCTTCAAATATTCTAGGTCAATTCTATCATAATTACAATTACAAACTATTTACAAGAACCAAATCTTAGATATAAAAAATGTATTTAATATTAGGGATTTTGGGAATATTCTTCAAATCTTTAACAGCAGTTAACCAATTTATCTATGAATATCAATTTCTCTCTGAGTCAAGTTCTTGCGTGAGACTTCGGTTTTACTCAGCTTTTTATATACTTGTTTGTTGATAAAAGTCCTTCCCAAACTGTAAATTTTTCATGGAAAGCAAATAACTTTCAGGATATAGATTATCAACGTGTTTAGCAATATATCGACTTTTATTTAAGAAATCAAGTAGTTGATATCTATACAAAATCAAGAAATCATCCATGCTGCTTTGGAACTGGAAAAGAATATTTCTGGTCGAGTTATGTTTTTAATGACCTTTTCTCTGAGAAATCAATCTTCTACTGATCATCTCTGTTGGAAGATAAATCCCTTCTATTTGCGTTTTCACTTGGTGAGGTTGAGCTACACTAGTTTCTTAAGCATTGAACTTTCCGTATGTAGATGATTTCTACTATTATTTAAGGTAATCTAGTAGTTGATGTCTATACAAAAGCAAGAAATCTTTCCCACTTCTTTGCTTGCAAAATGGAAAATAAAATTTCATGTGAAGCTATGTTCTTAATAAACAATATACTTTTCGTTCTTCTAAATCACATCTTTTACGAGGACATCTTCGGAGGAAGAATAAGCCCTTCTGCTTGCTATCCTTTTCAGGCAGTGACATATATATGTGTGTGTGTGTGTGTGTGTGTGTGTGTATATATATTGGGCTAGCTTCTTAAGAACCACTCAACTTTATGGATGTAGATGACATATATGATTATTTGAAGAAACCAAGTAATTAACGTCCTTATTATGGAGCTGAGAAATCGTCCTTACAGTTTACTGAAATCAGACAACCATTAAAATGTTTATGTAGGAAGAAAAGCATGCACGTGTGAAACTTAAAATCTAGCTAAAAAGCTAGGTCTAAGTAAACAATTATTTTTGGCCACATTCTCCCAAATCCCAATACAGTAATCTTTTTATGTGGACCTGCTATATTTCGTTAACTACACATTCTCCCAGAAACAGATCACTTTTCAAAACAACTTTATCATACAAGACCATGCCCTTTTTTAATTTTTTATTTTAATGCTTTTTGCATACTGCAGCAAGTCATGCTAATCTCTCTCCCCTTTCCCTGGTTATTGATGTGATCCGGCGGCGATTTTAGTTAAAAAATATGATTTTGAGGAGAGAGAGAATGGTAGTGATTGCGTGTATTAAAAAAGTAAAGGATATTTGTTTGTGTTTAAAGATCCAATATCTCTTGTTTTTATGTTCTGGTTTGACGTAGTTGTCGTTGCTTCATCATGTACAATTGTTTCAAGAGCCTGTTCACAGCATTCATGGTTTGAATTGGTTCAACTTTATTATATTTATCTACTATTAAAGACAACATAAGATGTTTCAATCAGCATGTTTTGACATTTCATTTTTTGTGGTGGTAGAGATTAATTGTGTTTTCTTTTTATCAGGAAATAAAGCTAGAATGGGGTAAAGGGCTAGCTCAAAAGCGGGAAGCTGAGGCCAGACTGCAGGAATTAGAAGCTGAGAAGGATAAACCATTTGCACGGAACAGGTAATAGTAAAAAATCAATTATGTCTATTTTATTGGTTAGGCTATATAGGTATTTAAGAGGAGTGTAGTTATTTGGTCAATTACTGGATGATTTAGTTGCAAAATTTTCCCCACAAATAATTAAGTAGCTTGTTCGTTGTATCTTTTTTTAAAAGTGATTTTTTAGGAGAATGTGTGGTGGAATAGAGGGAGAGATTACAGGGAAATGCAAAAAGTAATTTTTTTCGTGGAGAACATGTGGTTAATAATGAAGTTTCACTTTTTAACCAGTTTTCTAATGGGTTATAGGGGGCTAGAAAGAACTCGCTGAAATAAATAGATTGTGTGTACGTCTGGCTGTATTTTGAGGTAGAAGAACAAATGAAATGGATGAACCAAAAATGGCAGATACCTTTTACATTCAGTTCTGTTGGTGTGGTTTTCTGATCACTCTCCTTTTTCCTACTGCAAAGCATATTTCAAGTGCATGGTGTTTAAAGTGGTTTGTGGTCCTCTGACCTTGTGCCAACTTTGTAGGGATGATCCTGAACTTGATAAAATGCTTAAGGAAAGAGTCCGATGGGGTGACCCCATGGCTCATTTGGTCAAAGTATGTTCTTACTTTTTTCTTGTGAAGATTCATGGCACTTTCATTTGTTTCTTGTCAAGATTGATTTTCTGTATGTCAGTTTTATGCCTTACACATACATTTCATTTATAATGTTTCAGAAAAAGCATTTGGAGCCAGTTGTTCCTGATCTTGGCGAGGGTGCAAAGATGAAAGAATCAGGTTTCATAATTCCCCAAGAGATTCCAAGTCACAGCTGGATAAGAAGAGGGCTGGATGCTGCTCCAAACCGTTATGGTATTAAACCTGGAAGACACTGGGATGGTGTTGACCGCAGTAATGGTAAGCCCACTTTCTGTCCTTTATTGAATGCTAATGTTTAATGTTTTTCTGTAATTCCACTGTCAAGGATTCTTTCATTTTACCACTAATCGTTTTACATTCTCTGGCTGCTACTGTTTTAAGGTGCAGTACTACTTGTGTGCGATATATGTTTAGAGCTTGTTAAGCCTTAGATTGAAAAATATACTGACAAGTGAAAAATAATTGGTAGTAGATAATTGGTAGTAGTGTGCAATAATGTATAGAAATGATATAGCGTTATGCATGTTTAATTGAATGACAGATTTATAATTTTTGACAGGTTCAAGATATTTCGTTTACTTATTGTATATCATGGTTCTTTTTCTTGCATCCATAGGTACTGAGAAGGAATTATTCAAAGGGATGAATGAGAAAAGAGCTACAGAGAGAGAAGCATATCTCTGGTCTGTCTCCGATATGTGATATGTTGAGTAGTTTCAAATAAATGGATACTCTACGGAGGAGCGGACACGTCCCTGCTATGAGATTCAGGGGATTCTTGGTTTAACTAACTGCTACTTCATCAACAAGTGAGTTCGCTGTAGATTTACTTTGTGGTGAAGTCATCGCTATGCAGTTGCCACATGGTAACATGTACGACTTTCAACTATGGATTTCAAATAACTATCATTCAATAGAAGTTGTAAAGACACGGGGGCTTTTTTCTGCCCGATGTTCTTTGTTTCTATTTTGAATAACTCCATAATGGATGCTCTCGAGGTCCCTGATATCTTGCATGGATTGAATTGTTTTAGACTCTTTGGCTGAAAGCCTGAAACTGTTGCGATGAAGTAGTAATACCTTTGGTCCGGTCCTTAGAATTTTTCGTCTCCCTCGTCCCGTGGTGTCAATGAGGTTCCATAAAACTCCATTTAGAGAACATTAGTCGCCCTTGCTTGCTGCCTGTACATGCCTGCATAGCAACCCTGCCTCTTAACACTCCTTAGCCTTCTGGATTTTGCATGCTTCAAACAGATGAAGGTTGTAGATTAAGGGTGAACACGATTTGGTCTAGATGGTTTTTTATTTATTTTTAAACCATCAGGTTCGGTTTCGGAGAAATTGTAAATCAAATTAAATCATTTAATTTTTCAAGTTAAACCTACTTTTTTGGTTTAGTTCGGTTTTAAGCCATGGTTTGTCTATATACGTAATGATAATAAACTCAAAACATGATATGTTTATAGATATAAATATATTCTATTATACTAATATGTTTTTTGAATATTAATATAAATATCAAATTCATCAAAACTTAGTAAATTTTACCAAAATATAAACATATAACTAATGAAAGGTAACTAGGAAAACATTCAAATAATAAACAAGTTTCAAATGAGATATTGTTAAAATATATGTTTATAGAAGTGTTATAATGTCAAGTGTCTACATGTCAAAATTGTCAGAATATATGCTTATGGAAGTGTTATTTTGTCAAGTGTTTATATGTCAAAATTTTAGAAAAATATGCTCAGTTAATTACTATATAATTTCTCTAAAAACTTTTCTTAAGGGTATTAATTATACTAATAAAAAATTAACATATTAAATTACTAAAATGAACCAAATTATTACAAGGAATTTATTATTGGAGTGCCAAACTCAATCAACAAATTTGACAATCATAAATGAATAAAGTCCTTTGATGTATTTTTTTTATATTACTTACATTATAATTTTTTAGTTAAAACATAAAAACGGATCGGTTCGGTTTAAGTGTTTTTTGAAATGTCGAAACCTAAATCAAACCATTTCAAGCGGTTTGAAATTTTCTCAAACCAAATCAAACCATTTCGCAGTTCAAACCAGAACAAATCCAAGTTGACGGTTTATTTGTTCAACTCTAGTCGCAGTCTATGCCCCAACGTGCTCAAAATTTCAATGTTTCAACCCGTTACCAAAACATTTTTATTTTACAAACATATGTTCTGCTTATGATATGAGCCAAGCGAAAGCAAAGCAACACCTTATAAATCACATTTGTAATGCAGTCGGAATAATCACATTTAGAGTTAACCATTCTTTCTTTTTTTCAGAAAGTAAAATTTCATTAATACAAGTAACTACAAAATGCTCGTCAAATAGACCAAGGTATACATGTTGACCATGAACCGCAGATATTAGATGAAAGTGCAAAAGAGGCTAAAGTATGGGCGGCCATATTTCGTTCCCGAAAAATATGGCTGCAAGATCCACATCCAAGCTCAGTTAGAAGCCTTTTGATTTCATTGAGAAGAGGAGCGTTATGCAAAAATTCAGTGTTCCTTTTTAGATCTTGTACCAATACCAAGCAGTCTGATTCCACACCATTTATTTTGAAGCCATTATTTTTAGCAAATTTCAATCCTAAAATCAAGGCCATGGCTTCTGCATCCTCAACACATGATACACCATCGAAACGTTTAGCCAAAACGCCCATAACGACACCAGAACGATCTCGAATTATAACATCTACATAGAAGCTTCGTAAAGCTTCATTAACTGCATCATCTACATTAAGTTTCAAGCCTCCAATTGGTGGTACAGTCCATTTATCTGTAGCTTTCCCCCCTTGAAGAAACCTGAGACTCCGAGTCTTGAGGGATGGCAGCTACCAAACTCAAAGTAGAGACCATAATTCTAGTGGAGTTTTGTGCTTTGCCTTCATGCAATAACTTATTTCGCGTGAACCAAATGCATCGAGCGGCACAAAGAATATGGTAAAGTTGGTGATCATCACTAGCAGAAGAAATGGCATATATCACATCTTTAATCTTCTTCCAGCCTTTATGTTGTTTGATAAAAGTCCATAGTCCAAGACCTTTCCATACTTCTTTAGCAAAAGGGTACTCAAATAAAGCGTGTTGTATATTTTCTGCTATATAACAGTGAGGGCATAGAGGCCCTAATTGCTTGTGTTGGTTTCATAAACTTACGTTCTCTGTCCACTTTATTAGATATATTTCTTTGCTCTCAGCATCCAAAATTTCAATCAAGATTAGAATTCCATCTATTCTGTATGGTTGATAACTTGCAATGGACAAATAATTCTATATAAGATGGAATCTCTCAAATCAGACAAAAATTTCCATATGAAAGCAGGGAGGTGCTTACTTATGGGATGGTTGGTGCAGAGGAATTGACAGGTGATTCTATATAAACGCCTGACTTTTGCTCATGGCCAGGTGATTGACAGTTCCAAAAAGTTAACCGTTATAATTCATAATGTTATCCATTTAACGAAGACAACAAATTGATATAACCTGTAAATTCGAAAATGTAAGACTTTGCACTGTTGATGATCCTATTTTCAATTTCCCTAACAACCAGTGATTTTGGAAGATTTCATATTAGTTGAAAGGAGAAATCCTTTTTAAGGCTATTAATTACTACACGACGCTCTTCCGATCTTTTGTACTTTCCAGAGTTTACTAAACAAACTTAGTATTTCATGTTCCTCTACATTATCATGGAGAACTTGCGGTGTTCCAAATTCTAAGAACATGATTAGTATCCAGTGCCTTCACTGCCAGAATAAAGAAACATGATAGGAGAAATTTACCAGCATAATTAAAAGAGCCACTTTCATTGGCACTATTCACACTTTTGTAGGAGATCGGAAGAGCACACTTTTTTTTTTAATGCCTTGTTTGTTTCTTGCTTAATGAGTTTCGCCTATTTTTATTCTTCGAATGCGTATGATATTATTTTTAAGTCGAAACGTATGTTATATGGTGTCAGATTAAATATCTTATTGTGAACATTAATACTAGTTAACAAGTAAAAGTAAATTATAAACGTATCATTCGTATAGTCTATTTCTAAAACCTACCAACATATGTTGCGTGATGGATACACGCCGCGTGTATAGGTGGTGCTGAGAAGTTTTTGAAAATTTTCCATCATTTGTATTATTTAAAGTAAAAGTTTTCCTTTATACACTTTATTTATTTTTTATCATTATCCTTACATTTTAAAACTAGTTATTATTAGAGTCCAATAATATATAATATAATAATATTTATTATAGGAGTCTAACCATCCATTCGTTATAAACCAAATTCATCATGTGGTGGAATATAGTATGACATGTGACAGTTAAAGAACATGTGTTAATTTTTTTTATTACATTATAAGATTATGAGTTAACCAACAATTAGTTCCAGATTATTTTCAAATACAATTATGTCATATGATTTATGATTTATAATTTAGTTCATTTGATCTTACATTATTAATTTCAATTCGAGATCATTTCTTATAGTAAAGTAAAAGGTAATAAATATTAAAATTTCTAATTAAATTCAATTTAAAAATTCTATTAGTTAGTTAAATAATAGTAATAGTAGTAATAATAATAATAATAATAATAATAATAATTTTAGTTAAGTTCATCTTCCTACTAATATGTCAACTTTTAATGAAACCTTTTATAATTATTCTTATTAAAGTCATTTTATTTGTTAACAATAAAATCTCTTTTACAATCCTAACCGACTTTGTGCAACGCACGATCCCAACTAGTTGTATGTACAAACGTCACTCCCCCAATATAAATTTACTAGCCTCGAAAATGTTTGGGTTAATTAGCTTATTATAAGTAATTAAAATTGGATACATACAATTTTTTTTTTGGTTCAGTTATTTGCCTGTAAGAAGTAAGATCCAATGTCTTATAAGTTGAGTGACAAAAATTATGAAAAAACTATAGATAACAAATACAAATAAAACAGTAGCTTTAAGAATTTTGTTACCAGTTTTAGAGTAGAATTCACCTTGAACAAAAATTATGAAAAAACTCCTAATAATATAAAAATCCATTTAAGCTTTTTTTTAGTTGGTTTGCAATAACCCGACCCGGGTTTCGAGTAGTCAAAATTTATTGAGTGGTTATGGTTCAAATAAGTGCCGTAGTAGTTACATATTAATGTCGTCTCAAGTTTTAAGCGAGAGATTTCGAGTTCGAATTACACCAAGTCACCAACCCCTCTCCTGCTCTATCTTCCCCTCGTCTCACCTCTTACAGCCTACCTACCTTGTAGAAATTAAATTCCCATCTCTTGTATCTCAATTCATATTTTGTGACTTTGAACAAGCCTTCTAGCAGTGAGGAAGTCTTTGTATATCAGCTTCTTGATGAGGATTCGCAGCAGTGGGATATGGATATTCTCCACGATATTTTCAATGAAAGTGACAGGAATTTGATCATGAAAATCCACCTTGACAACTAGGCATATTGTGACTGTATATCATGGCTACCTGAAGTTCCTGGTTGTTATGCAGTTGGAAG
>CAVNYN010276519.1:0-18351 GCA_963692815.1 Nyctanthes arbor-tristis
CCCAACATCGGAAATGCCAGATCCCTGAGATTGAAGATCAGAAGGAATGTTTTTCCGAAGTTCTCCAGTCACATGATCGTAACGCTCAGCTAATGACCGGTAAACACGATAAAACTCTTCAACAAGACTGATTAACTCTGGCCTCTTCTTGTAATACATTTCGGCCTTTTTGGCAAATGAATCCGCATCCTCCTCTATGAGCTTCAACATCCTTTTGACATTATTGTCCATTTCTGGAATCAAAATCTCCTAGTCATTTTTTGCTCAATATCATAATTGAAATTAAAGAAAATCAAAATTACGTCTTTCATTAACATAATAAAATGATTGTATATTTATAATATGTCGAAATTTAAGAAGTCGAACCACATATATACTGAGACTTCCATCGTATCTACTAGCAAGCAGTTCAAACTTTCTTTTCTTTTACTTTGGTTTGATTTAGATTTTTCAAAATCAATTCTCGCTCAAACTCATTTTCAACCACACATTTATCCATTAAAATAATCTTCCACGTAAATTCAAAACTTTTCTCTTACTTTTCAACCACAAGTTCTCCCAGAGAAATCACTTTTTTTCACAAAATCAATTCTCAAAAATCTAATAAATCAAACAGAAAACACACTTCGGATCAGCTATGCATATCATTTTTCAGCATCTCAGTTGACCCGCATAACCATTTTTTACCGTAACAAAGAGTGTGATATGTAAATCCATTACCTTCAAGATTTTCTTGTAGCCACTTGGAGTTCTTGGGACTAATGTGGCTATCCCACCACCAAGAATGTGATTTCTTGGATTCCAACCTCTTCATCTTGTTTAACATAACCTACAGCCAAGAAAATACAGATTTGAGACAGCCGAAACGTGAAACAAATAAAAATGTGATCCTTACTATAAATAATAATACGTTCAATGAAATGAAAATGCGGAGGTAATCATTCATAGCCTTAGTAAAAACCAAATAGTGGAACAGAAATATTTTATTGCATTGCACCAATCTACTCGTTAGCCTCAGTCGATTGTGGATGACGACCCTTGGCTCCTTCAAATATTTATCTTTCCCTACATAGTAGTACAATCTTGATAGTTTGTGTTCATATCTTATCTTAGTGCACAATAGTGGCTTAAAATTTCATATAAGTGATGCTTCTACAGAGAAATGAATCTCCAACAGCAAAACTTATGCCAAAAAGATATTACATGTAACAAAACTATTCACGAAACACGGTTTCTTACCGGAGTCGATGCCATCTTTCAATGTAGTCAAAATTTGATAGTTAAACTGACGGATGGTTGAAAGAAAACAAGTTGATTTCCTGCAATTCGGGACAGTGTTAACGTTTAAGTATCACCGAACAAGTTGATGATGCAAGCCACTTGAACATACCTATTTCCAAATCAACCTGCACACGTTTTATTTAACAGCATGCAATACGTAAATATCTAGATCAAATGTCCACAACCATACTTTTTTCTTCGAATAAGCTGCGGAAGACTGAACTTATTAAATATATATAAGTACTCTCTCTAAAACCCGACTTGAAGTGTGATTCAAGTTGGGTTCAAAATATACAAGGGTGACATCCAATTCAACTCTTGTCATCTTCCATTTGTAAAAATCGCGCATAGATTCGTATTCTAATAAGATATATATATATATATATATGAATCCTTAATTCCAATAAAAAAAGAAAAAAAATGAAAAAGAATGTGAGAATTTAATAAAAATAAAATAAAAAAATTTATGATAATTATTATTATTTGAGTTATGCTATTTGAACAAAACAGGATATAAAAAATTAAACAAAACTAACACATTGTCTTTTAACACATTACATTACTTTTAAATCAATGGCAACCATATGAGCCAGTGGCGGAGTAAGCAAGAAAACATAGTGGCGGCCAATGGCAAAGTGAGAATACTTTTAACAAGTGGTATGCGATTTATCTACCCCCCCTCCTTTTATAGAACAAAACTTATAAAAACAAAAGAATAATGATTTTTTTTTAATACATATAATGAAACAATTATCTCACACATATAAACATGAAACATCATACAATAACCCTCAAACAAAGATAAATTTGATAGATTTTATAATATGAATTCCAATACAAAACAAAATTTTAGTTTAGTTATTTAATAATTTAAACCCATTCTTGCAAAGGGAATATATATTGGACACATTTAAATTTTCATGTTGCAAGATTGAAGTCAAATTAGAGAATTGAATTTTGTGTAGAACAAAGATTGTGTAATGAATACTTGCCTTTAACCAACAATAAAGCAAATGAACTGATTATTTTTTTGTCTCAAATTTTTCTTTAATCTCCTTATTCGCAATCTACTATATCCACGGAAAAAGTGTTAAAAAAAGGAAAAAGAATACTTAAACTTCACATATACCAATCTAAAAAAATATATACATTCAAGGGCCAACGGTCCCCAGGGACCCCATAGGCCCCAAGGGGCTCCACCACTTATATGAGCACATATCTATTTTGTCAAGATTTTGCCGATTATTCTTATTATTTAGTAGGAGCGTATTAATGGGCCAGAGGCCTATGCACACAAATGGGCCGCCCAATAAAAAGTCTACAATTAGTCTGGAGTCTGGATCCCCAAATATTACAAGGAAAAAAATAAATCAGAAAGAAAAGCAACAGGACACGTGTCAAGCACGCAGCCTTCCAGAAAACACGCACCGAAAAACTAGTGGACACTGCGTGCCACTCGCCAACAAAGCGTGTTGGAGTAATTATGTGTTTTTATATAATCAATTAAAAAATTAATTAATTATACAGACGCGGGGAGAGAGAGCGGGGCTCCAGCTATATCCAGGCAGTCCTGAAATCCTCACATCATAATATTCTTGACTGACGAGTATTTCTTTGTCTTTTTTCTCTTTTTTTTTTTTTGGGAATAATCAAAAAATATCTTCATTCGAAATTAATTAATGTTCAAGAAAAAGAAAGAAAGTGATAGGGAAGCGACACCCCACCCCAACAAGAAAGTTATTCAGTTTATAATACATTTTGATCAATTCTCAATTATTGCAAGTTAGATGGTAAAAGGTCAGATGTCACTCCAAAAAAATGGGCTATTAATAAATAAATTTCACAAATTAATCAACAAGAAATTACACCCCCAACCCCCCGGGGAAAAAAAGAAAATCAAGAAAATTTCCCAGAAATTCCTCAATAGACAGATACAGAGAGAAAAGAGTCAAATCAGTTCATAATCATACCTCAGATCAGAAGGAACTTAACAGAGCCGATCTCTTCCTCTGGGCCATCATGAAAACGCAGAATCTCTGTAAATAAGATGCCAAAATTCAGCAAACCAAGCAAATGAAAAAAGAAAATAAAAAACAGAGGAAAAATTCTGACCTTTATTGAATTTGGGTTTAGAGTTGAAGAAGAGAAGAAGCGGCAAGAAAGACAAAAACAGAAAACCCTAATGGGAATCTCCGGCAAAGAGAGACAGACAAGGAGAAAAGGGGGAGAATGGATTGTTTTCGGGTGGAGAGTGGTGGAATTATGTGAATAATAACATGGGAAAAGACTGGAAACAGTATATTCATATTACCATGTTCACATGGGATTTTGCTAAGTCAAAGGTTTTATGTATTTTATTACTTTGTTGCCCCTTTTGGACAAATTAATTAATTGATTTGGACAAAATGTTTGAAATTTTGAATAAAAATTGAAGTTTTAGATAATTGTGATGTCCAAAGTTGTATAAATCAAAGGGTTAATGTTGATAGGGATTGATAAAGTAAAGTACTTTGGGAATTGACAATTTCATCTTGTGCCAAAACTACATTCCATTTAAATTTTCAAATAAAAGTTGCCCACTTTTTATTACTATCTACGCCCCATAAAAGTAAACTCATATCAACTAATCTCATAGATTAAAATGTGAATGAATATAGTTGGAAATACGAAATTTACATTTAATTCATTAATATACTTTTATTCAAGACTAATTTAATGTACTACAAATTTATTAGTAGTTGTACTAAAGGTTTATTTAGAAAAGAAATTAACTATTCAACTTCATTTATATAAGTGGACTACAATGTGTGACAAATTAAAATAAAAACTAGGCCTATTGCTATGATATGAAGGTCATATTTACCTGTGAAGTTATGTTTCTCACTTTTAGCACGTTAATATAATGTGATTTTAATCACCAGTGCAAGTAGTACAATAACAAATACATATTATAAATAGGGTGAATTCTACAAAGTCAACAAATAGAATTCAGTCAAGTCACATATTAGTTTGACAAAACAGTTATCAAGAATATTTTAGTTTCTAATTTTGATTATATTGTCACCATTAAAACTGGAGATGTGATTCGAAGGTATTCTAACAATCAATTCAGGTAGAAAGTTTAAAAAGTGGTTTTAACATTAGGTGCAAGACGAAGTCCAACTTGATAGCAAATTAGGGGAAAAAACTAAGAGAAAAAATCTATTTCCAAATAATGTGTAAGGAAAAAATTGAGGGAACATATTAATAGATTTTGTTTATTTTTTTAATTTTTTCCAAATTATTCTTTTTTTATCATATAATTAATATTCAATTTCTTACAAAATATTATTTTTTTAAACTTAATACATATATTTAAGGAAGAAGGGGACCCCCCCCCCCACCAAGAAAATGACTCTCCCTTCCCTCATATGTTAATTGGTTTTGGTAGGAAAAAAACTCAAAATATAGGTTTTTCCCCTCACATTAAACTTCCCTTAAGTACCCTTGTCGTTGGAGCATCTAAGTTGCGAATAAGCATAGCATAGAAAATAAACCAACTTGATCAATGCAATCGATTTGAAGATTAAGAGAGCTTGAAAATATCTGTTAGTAACAAGTTTAACACTTGGTCAATGCACGATAAACTTGGCAAGCATGAAAGGACGGAACAAAAGTTCTCTAGACAAGGAAAGACAAGACAATGAATGTACAAACAGTTCATTCATTAATGTAATGTGACGAGAAATTTCTTAGTGGGCTAATATTGCTATGTTGAATTCTCTAGTCACAAAACTATAGTACTGTGTCACAGCATGACCTTTCAACAAATCGAGCATACTAATTTAGGGTTTCTTTTTCAAATGAGATGTTTGAAACAAGTTATAACAATAATAATGAAATTTAAAAATATAATTTGGCCAATCTGACCCAATTGATACGAGCCCTAAAAATTGGGAACGATGTGTAAAATTTACCCTAAATTTTAAATAGGTCAAATTATAGAAAGTCGACTCGAGTTTTATTTTTTTGAGTTAATAATATAATCGTGAATCCAAGTTTGGCCAAATTTAAAATTAGTAACAAAATATATCAATAATTTTTGTTTGCATCATTTGAACCAAATATAATAATTATTATTATCCTCTAAAAGTTTCTTGAGACGGCAAAAGGGTTGCAGAGACAATTAGACAAATGGCCATACTACCGAATAAGTTACAATAATTATGACATTTTAACAAATTTTCTGGCCCGCAAATATTAATTTAATATCTAAAAATCGAGTTATTATGCTATTTAATAGTATATATACAATCGAGTTGACATTTTTATTTTTATTTATTATTATTATTATTATTATTATTATTATTCGGCAACATTTGACATTTTTATTGAGAAAGTGAGAAGATGTATGCATTCGAGGAAATATGTACTTCTTCAATTTTTAAAAATGACAAATAAATTGAAAATTGGTCTCCCTTATATATAATAAATAGATAAATAGGCCAATTTACAAAGGAAAATTGGTTAGCCGGTGGTAAGAGAATAAAAAATATATCAAATTGTAGTTTAAATTTCAAATTCAATAACAATATATTTACATTTAGAATTTTAAAAAGAGTGATTATATCTACACCCTATTTTTACTAATTGCACCACGTTTTAATTATTCTTCTTACTTACAAATATAGTCACAATTAAATTGACTTAAATAACCTGTCATTATATTCTCAATTTTCAATTATTTACATCCACCACAGAAAAAAATGAAGCCAAAATATAAACTCATAAAATCTTTATACACCACAAATATGAACCCTAACTCATTTTATTACTTAACGAAAAATCTAAACTCTTACTCATTTCATTAATTACCCGATAATAAAAACGTAAAAATATATAAATTAATGCGGAAGAAAAAAGTAGAAATTCTATTGAAATCAAACTCGAGTTCAACATCGATAGCCATATTCGTTTCTTGAAAATTAGCTTATTAGAGCAAGAAGTATAATCATGTCAGATAGATAAATCTTCATATATCCCTATATGACTAATGAATTGAAGAATGAATGAGGTAAAAATAGTGAGCAACAGACGTGGGATTAATTTCCTGTGAAAAATTTATTCCACGGAGAGAAAGAAAGTGGTGGGGAAGGGGCAATCCGAGATTCACACAGGAATTCTTTTGTTTATTTGTTTTTTATTTGTGAACGGATCAAGGTTATGGTTGTAAACATAAGGTGGTGTGTTGATCAAACATTTATGTTAAATGTCGTATATATATTTATATTGTAGTGTAAATAGTAAAAATATCGGTGCAGATATAACTACCTTTTAAAAAAAATATTTAAAGATCTCCTATATATTATTATATGAATTCATGATAGGCATTCTCTAAATTAAAAATAAATTTTAATTCCTACGGGCTATACTAAAAGCAATGTAGACCCAGCATGTTTCAAAGAGCCAAAATTGACAGGTCTTGGGATGGTTTTGTTTGATGAAAAAGGGGAGTTTCTTACTTGCATATTGGAAACGAGATATGGCGTCTTTCCTTCTAAGGAGGCTGAAGCAATAGGGCTCCAGAATGCGATCAAATGGCTTTAAAGCAGTGATCATTGAATTGAATGCTAAAGGTGTTGTTTATACATTACAAAGTCGTGAGAAAGACCTAAATACAGCAGGCTAATTATTCAAGATTGCAAGCTTCTTTTGCAAGAAGAAAACTACTTTGCTGCGAACTTTGCTTTAAGAGACAAGCTGACATGGGTGCACACACCTTAGTTAGTTAGAAGTGCCTACTCTTTCCATAATACTTGCATTTTTAATGTTGCACTAGTTTGTTAGTCGATGTTTTATCAAATGATGTAATCTATTATTCAAGTATTAATGAGAATTGATTATTTTCCTTCCAAAAAAAAAAAAAAACCTATATATCTTTTCCTCACTTTACATATGTAACAAGTAGATTGAACATCATCCAGCAGCTCTTAAAGATTACCATGCAAGAGCAAGAAAGCTGATTTCACATCCATCGGACATAGCGGCCATGAGAATTGTGCGGCCGTTCAAATCATGAACCAATTCAAATAGTGTCCAGCCTTGCAATTGGAGTAAACTCTTCTATATAGTCCCATCGAACTTGTTCCGTTGTTCGAATCCATAGCCTCTACTGGAGCCTCTGCATGGAGAGATTTATTCTGTTTATTGACACCTTCAAACATTCTTCCACATGAATGACTCATTCTTGGTTCAATGGTCAGAATGAATGGTCGGCAGATAATGAAAACGTGCCACTCAACGATTGATAAATCCTGTCACTATGCCTTGACTCCTTTGTTAAAAATACTACAATAAGCGCACTTCTCGCCCCATGTGGCTGTATGGATATACGCTAGGTGGATTCATGTGACTTACATCCATGCAATCACATGGAATGAGAGACGCCGTTGGAGGGACTAGAGACTTTTTCATGCAAGAGTACCGGTGCATAATGAGTTACTGATTTTCTTATAGTTCAAACTGAATCCATATTGGTCTAGTTACATAAATTCAACATAATTTTTAACACCCATACAGGTGCTATTATGGTACGCAATATCTCACATGACTATGTTTACACATGCATGTGATTGAGTGTATGTATCCTCGTGACAATAATGCTATAAACCATAACTATATGGGTGTTCAGAAAATTTTTGATATTCACAATCTCCCAGGTCAATGTGGGTATTGCGAGAAATAAAAATTTTATCCCGATCTTCCGATCTATCTTCCAAAACCACAAACTATCAAATAAAAGAAAATTACAAGAATTTCTCCAAGTTCATGAACTTCGCAGGCAATGGACAAAATCTAAACGCATATGTGCTGGCAGAAAAAAAAATGGTATAGGACTTTTAAAATATGGACTCCTATCCTATTGTCAATTTAAGTGAATTTTGCCCTGAGACACAAACACACAACGGATGAACAGATCAACAAGAACTTCACACGTATGAAGAAGAGAAATCCTATGTGTATGGCACATTATCATGATGTTCCAGCTTTCCGATGACCAACCCGAGCAAGAAATCCTACCTTAATTTGAGCAACAGATCGCCCGGATCCACACTACAAAGTTACAAATGAAAAATCATAAGTAACTTGTTGAACTATAGTAAATAACAACAATATGCAAAACTTGGATGTGGTTACATTTTGCACGAGTTGTAATTTTCATACACATTCCATGCAGAACTAGAATTAGACAATTAAGTCTAAGAGGGAGTTTGATTCTCTTTTTCAAAACACATTATAATTTCACCTATTATTGATTTGACAACTGCTCATTTATAACCACAAATTTCAAACTTCCATTAAATCTACACCAGTCATTTCATCTCATTATAATTCAATTGCAATAATGAGAATCAAACAGCCACTAAAACAACTCAAACACAAATCCGTCCAGTCCACAGCTCCAGATTTCTCTAATTAACCAAAGGCTTCAGGACATTCAAATTGTCATCTTCAAGTAATGAAAGACAAATGTAGAAAAAAATCACAAATCATCAAACAGCATTTAATCCAAAAACTCAGTGACAGACTAAAGAAAACGACTGATTAAAAGTTCAACTGATATATCATAGAATGAAAATAAACAGTAGAATATTCCAGCATTTGTTGAAAGAAAAAGAAAAGTTATCTAAAGGGTAGATAATTAATTTTCAATATCTGAAAATTTACCCTGAGGCCTCAGATTAATTCAATAGTCTCCTTCAATATATGGAGTCAGACAATGTAGGCAAATATATCAGTCATCATAAGCCTCAGGGGAGATGAGATAGGACAGCCCTTTTATCAAAGATCATAAGGGCTTTTGTCAAAAAAATGTCAAAAACACATTTGACAGTCTAAAGAAACAGACTGATTAACTATAAAAGTTAAAGTAATATTAAAGAACGAAAATGAACAGCAGAATGTTCCTTCGTTTGAAGGTAGAAAAAGAAAAATAATCTGAGTTAGGTAATCAATTTTCAACCACTGATAATTTAACCTGAGGCATCAGATTAATTCAATAGTCTCCTTCAATAAATACAGTCGGACAATGTAGGCAAATATTTGAATCATCATGAGCCTGAGGAGAAATGAGCGAGTGATGGCTATATAAGGAACAAGAACAAGGACATTACCTTCTCACATCTTAGGAAGAAGAGACGGTTCTCCTTTGAAAGGATAGTATCTGGACTTTTGCATCCATAGCATGTGACATACTCATCTGGGGACAATGTAATCAAACCATCACTTTCAAGAATTCTCTATAAATTTAATTTACTAACGTAAAACCAAAGTCTTTAACATGGATGCAGCAAAAAATAGGAGCTTACTGATGTAACGTCTCAGGATTCCCTCAAAATTCATTTGAGTCGAACCTTCCCATGACTAACAGTCTTTGCTGCCCATCAAGTGATCCACTTGTTCCTAACTCAGCCAGCAAGAAAGTCATAACATGCTCTGGTTGCCTGTGCATCCTGTAAATTGAAACATTAAAGAAACTATAAAGATTATCTATAAAGATTGTAAAGCAACATTTGAAATGCTAACAAGCACATCCATAAAAGATTATCTATGCAGCTACAGGAACATACATGCTAAGCCAGGTTCCCAGAAGGGTCGAATGCACAAGGAACGACAGGGTGGGGGGGCATTGCAAATCCATAAAACCAAGTATGGAACTTTATATGTGCAAAAAAATCATCATGCTTTGAATTGCCGTGCAAGCCAATACGAAGTACAAACCCACAAATAAGCAGGAAAAGGGACAAGGGTTATGATTCTATTTCTATTTCAAATCAGAAATTGATCAAACCAAATTCATGGGATGAATGTATTACTACACATTTTTCCACCACTCATTTCATTTCTACTTTAAAATAGAAATAAGAAGAAAAATTAACAGGTGATAGATATAAACTTTTCCCGTCTTGGAAGGGTGAAAGAACTAGTGCGGTAATACCCATTATATGGTATAACAAAGTGAGCACACCAAAAATAAAAGCAAAAAGAGAATATCAAATGATAAAAGGAAAAGGGAAAAAAATGACAACATGAACAAATTTAATACAAAGGGATGGCATACGTTTTGCAGAGATCCATGAAATTAACAAAAACAGTTATCTTCGGGAATTTACAAACTTGAGGTGTTCTCATAACAGTTCTACGCCGATCTCCAGCAAGCGCAGGATTATTCTCACGTAGGATGTTAAACACTCTGTCTAGAAGCTGCAAAAATTTAACCAAAAGAATTGAAGTTACAATGGAGTTGAACATTGAGGGAGAAAAGAGGGAAAATATAAGTATAATAGTTCCACACCTAATATAGGAAATATTAGAATTTACAATTATAAAGTATTAAAAGAAAAATAGAACTGGAACAAGAACAAATTAAGTCCTGTTCCCAGAAGAACAAATTTGACTACAGGAATCATATTCCACTATGCTGTTTAATTCGAAGCTAATACAGCCTGCATATATCAGAAAATTCATGTATACCATTCTGTCACTTTGCCCACTGCGGCAAATCAAAAAAAGGAACTTACTTCGTCATGTTCATGATCCCTATCACTTCCATTCCATGGATATTCCTGGGGAACAACTCCCTCGCCTTCATCATCTCCAATATCTGAAATTTTGCGACTTAATTTGTTAATGGAGCTTTGTTACACAGTCAAGAGAAGATACGTCAGGTTTAGCTTATAAACAAGATCACCATCCAATTCATTTCCAGCAATCTCTTTGTCATCATCCAGAATATCAGTATGAACCTGCAATTGTTCATCATGATGTCAAGCCGATATAAACTGCTGAATTTTTTTTTTTTTTTAAAGAATCATAAACTTACAGAAGGTGCAATCACTAACTGGTTTCTTCTTTTTGAGACCAGCTTATCAGAAACTGCAGTAAAACGCATCAGTGTCATACGACAGTGGCCCAAGAACAAGTTGCACAAAAGGAATACTGAGAAGAGTCATAAACAATAGATGACTAATTTATTTACCAGACAGGCCGGCAGTTTTCTCGGCCAGATTATCAACGCTTTCCTCTTCAGCATGATTTTGAATCATGCCCTTTTTCTTCTTCTTCTTTGTCGTAGGGTCAAAAGGAGCAATCTGCAATGCAGTGCGTAAACAATGGTAAATACAATAAGGTAGCCATACAATTTGCAGCCTCATGTTGCAAAATAAAGATTTCACAAGAGTACACCGGTATGCTATCAGAAACAGAAGAAGGACCGAATTCAACTACATCCCGTATCTACTCAAGGTTAAAAAAAAGTTTGCTTCTTCAGCATAATCTACTCCCTCGAAATCAAGCAAATCAGAGTGTTCAATGTCACTATTCTCATTTACTCTATTGCAGTATCTTACACACTTTAAAACCCAAATGAATCAAATAGATGCCTTTGTCCAACTTATATAATTTTATTCACATCATTTAAAAATAGTGCTTCCAACAACTAACCCACATATGAACATATAATTCCTATATTTAACCACTTGTTGCACATACAAAAATTTATGCAATCAAGTCACATACCAAGCATCTTCTCCAATTATTTGCATGTAGTTTGGCAAAACACTCACCACAAGAAGGAAAATTGATTAGTATTAAGCATTAACGCGCAAAAAAAAATGTCGCTAAACTATCCAACCAACGTTAAAGAAATACCACCATACTCCACCCCCCCCTCTTTTTCAGTTGTTCGTTTTTTTTTTTTTTTAAGTGGGGTCGCAATTACAAGAGAGATAAGTTTCATGAGACAATTGCAGGCATAGCATCAAAAAATGAAAATATAACATATAAACTTACATCTACAATTTCCTCCTTGACCTCCTTAACGTCATTTTGAATTTCTTCCTCAGCCATGATTGTACTTAGATCTGCAAAATAAATCGGCAATCAACTTTTGAATTGCACAACAAATCTTAATCACAAAGCTTAACGACCATTATTTCCATAATACTAAGAAAAAACAGTGGGTAAAAACTCAAAGTGAAGGTTGGGAACCCTCCAAAAGTAAATGATTCAGAACTCGAGTATAAAAACGAAGTTTGAAACTTGAGAAAAGGTTCCAAAATTTTCCAGACTAATTTTCAGCCAAACATTGTCACAATAAAATAATTTTACCCTCGGATCCAACATAATTCCTAGTTTTCAATTAGATATTCTCTAAAAATCACTTCTCAAAAATATCATTACCATTAGAGGTGGAAATCAGGTATTTTATTCTAGAATGATAAACTTCAGTTGCGAAGAAAATGGAACTATTCGGTTTTGGGGAAAACCTTAAACCAAACTGGGTGTTTGAAATAATGTATATTTTAAAACTAAAATGGAAAATAAGAGAAAATTTCATTGCTGTCAGCTCAGTAAACATTGAACATACAACAATAAAATATTGCTACAAAACAAACCAAACCAAACCAAACATATAAAACAAATGAACACCAAGTAAACAAAATTATCCAGTAACTGCTACCAAACAAACAAGTGCCCAACCCATCGCAAGAAACTGACCGGTGAGTCAATCAATAATATATACACGGCAGCCTATATAAATGATGCCAAGAGAGAAGAACAAACATTGTCTGTGCAAAAAATTAACAGAATTGTCTCTAAAGGAAAGAATGGCATGTGAAATTCGGGTGGTCATCAGGTAGTTCCGTTTCTGGTATTTCAAGAGCTGGATGGAATTGAAACAAATTTCAGTTGTTACCGGATAGCATCATGGATTTTAAATAATTACTGGACCAAATCATAGTGAGGGTATGGTTCCTGTGAATATGCAACAAAACTGCGAAAACACTTTCATGATTCAAGAGTTTTCATAATCAAAGACAATGGGTATGACATAAACATGGGTGCGAGTTTAAAGCAATGAGGAAAAAAACAGCTGACACAGATAAAGAACACGCTCACGTATGCACATTGTTAAGCTAATATCATCACATGAGAACCCATACAAAATTTATCTCGTAAAAGACCAACATATTTGCGCCCCCCCCCCCCAAAAAAAATTCAGAAATACTTTGAGATTCGAGAAACCCGTTCACAAAAGCAATCATACAATAACTAACAAATAAAAATCACACACACATAGAAACACCATATACAAAAAATTGATACTACGGCATATGAAGCTTACTTTTTGATTGAAAAGGAAAGAGGCTTAGTCAGTCGTTCTTCGGTGGACTATAGCAGGTATGCAATGCAGAATGTGGGTAGCTCCTCTGATGGCTGCGCTTTATCCGTCGGCTTCTTCACAACAGAAAGCTTGAAAGGTGGTTAGTTCGATTTCCGGTTATTGATAAATAAGTTCCAGCTAGGGTTCAGTTACTTTGGAATTGGGCCATGGGCTTAGGGCTTCTGAATTAGGCCTCTAGGCCCGTCGGCTTCTTCACAAGAGGACACTTGAAGGTTTCCGATAATGGATAAATAAGTTCGAGCTAGTGTCCAAATACTTTGGAATTGGGTCGTGGGCTTAGGGCTTCTGAAATCGGCGTATAGGCCCAATCTCTGTGAAAAGGAAATATATACAAAAGCGTAAAAAAAATAATAATGAAATAAAATCTGAACACGCGACGAATAGTGTCAAACGCATACACATCATACACATGGTCGACCGATATTCCTTGCATGGCAAGTTATTATAACATGATAATTCTATGACTGATATTTTATTAATAACTTCAAGGTAAGCCTATTGAATAGAGTCTATTTGATTTTCAATTTTAAATTTTGAATTTATTTTTTAATTTAGTATTCTAGGTGTAACTTAGGGAAAACGAAAATTTATGTCTTCTGAGTATTCTCAATTTTCTACATTAAAAATACTCTTGAAATCTTTCATTATTTTGAGTTTTCTTATTATAAAATTTTTTCTTGTTCATAAAAATATGAAAGCAACCAACCAAATTCACATTTTTTTTTATAAACTGAAAAATAGTAAAAAGAACATGCAAGTAAAATTGCATTAAAAGAATAAGCAACCCTACCTAATCAAAAAGGGGTAAAAGGAAAAGGAATTCTAGATTTACTATTTCATTTTTTCTGGGCTAATTTGCATATGTAGCCCTACTTTTTCTTCACCCAAAGTTTTTCATCCTTGCGTTATTTTAGACCTAGCATACAATTTACATTTGGATTCATCAAATCGCTATCTAGAATATTTGGAGATAATCCTAATCCTTTTGAGACACCTAGTGCATATCTTAGCAGGGTAAATTACAACAAAGGTTCCAAGTTTTGCATTCACTTGCACTTTCATCATCAACTTTAATGGTTGTCAAACAAGCCCTAATATTAATGATTAAATATATGCATTTAGATAAATGCGCAAATAAAAGCAAAAGCTCGGGACGTATTGCCTATTGGTCTGGATCTATTGGTTGTGGATGAAAATACAAAGAAATGCTAAGGTTGAAGACATTTGCCACGAGTTACCTATATCTAGCAAGCTGAGCTCAATAAAAGTTTACAAACCATCAAATAACCTATAATTAAACTTTTGCTCAAGAAACACCTAATTTTATCTTTACATTCTATTTTCTTCAACAAATTTTTAATTTAGTCGAACATACTAAACATGTCATCCGATCAGTCTCTTTCTATTTCTTGATATCATCCCATCATGTGTCGCTCTCGTCTCTTTCTATTTCTTGATATCATCCCATCATGCGTCGCTCTCGTCGATCCCATCAAGTATGAGTAGTGCTAGTGGAAGGCGGCTATCGCGGCATAGTATATTTATCATAGAACTTGCGATGATTTTATAGTTTGATGATATCAATTAGGTCAACAACCATAGGGGCATGGGACCCTATGAAATCCAATAATAAACCCCCCCCCCCCCTTTCCATTTCATCCCAATTTCATTTGGGCCACTTATATTTGTTCTATATTTCAAATCCACTTATAGAAGTGTAATTTGGATTAATCTTCTCCAGCCGCCGCTAGCTTGTGGCTTTGTGATTTTCATTCAACAGTGTCCAGACAAAGGTGGACTCCTCTTTTCCACTACTCATTTATGAATCTTGCTATGCCCTTATCTATACCAACAGTGTGAATTTTGCAAATATCTTTTGAATTTCAATCTAATCCACGTTAGAGCATGATGTACTCTGATACTCCCGCCATCCCGTAGAGACAGATCCGTTCTTATTTGCAAAATACTTAAGAAAGTTCAATAAATTTTATTGGAAAAGTAAGATTTGAAATGTTAAATATACGGCGCGAGTACGAAAATATCTCACAAAATGATTTGGTTACAGTGTATTTGAAACCTGGAGGAGGATATTCTGAAAGTTACAAACTTAAGAGTGCTCAAAGATCATTGAAATCTCGACACGTATGCTCAATCAGTTGGCTAAGTGGTGTATTGAAAGCAAATTACCCTTGTTGGAGGAAAAATGGATGTGTCTTGGAATCTTGCTAAGAATTCTCCATGGATTTGACAACATATAGGCATCTTGAATATAGACGGTTTCGTGTTGAGTCATTGTGCTATGGCTAATGTACTTAGAAGCAGTTTTTTGTGTATATCGATTTATCTTGAAGTCGTTACTTGTTATGATCCGATCAAGAGATCAAAAGATATGCTATTGAGGTAGAAAAAATTAATTAATTTTGTTTTGAGATGAAGTTGGAAAAGACGCTTCTTGAAGCAGACAAATAGCTGCTATTTTTTATCGACACTGTGTTTGGGCAAAAAGAATGAGTAGAGATGTTGGTTTCCTTTATTTGCTTTTTTTCCATTATAATCGGACTCACTTGATAGTTGACCCATCAGTCATCTAGCAGAATTTATGCCGTTAAGATGCTTATGTGACGGGATGGGAGATTACTGGGAATCTGTATATGAGTTCTATCACATGTGGATCCTTAATGATTCCCCGCGACATAGGCATATGGCAGTGTAATTTTGTTAAACATGTGGCCGCAGATCAAAATTATATAACCGATCCATTTATAAGAATAATATAGGGAAAATTGCAGTAAAGGTCTCCCAACCTTTTTATTTATTTTCTCTTTTGTCTATCACTTTTAAGTCAGGGCCAACAGGTCCCAACTTTTGAAAAACTGACAAGGTTCATCTAAAGGCATAATTTTATCATTAAACCTTTTTGGCAATCAATGAAATTTGATTCTATTATAATTGAACTAAATCTCATATTCATGTCACGATAACAAAGAAGTGAAATATGCGTATAATATCAAAAAAAAATTCATATGAAACTTAAGTTGAATTATTTTATGTATATTTATCGTTTCTCCATGTACACGTGTCATTTTTTTGTATTGTCGATGTGAAATTGAAATTTAATTTCAATTATAAGTCCAAATTCAAAAGTTGAGGACATAAGTGCTAATGAATGCGAAGGTCGTGACCTTTCCTGTAATTTATCCTAAATATATTAAAAATATAAAGAAATATCATCATATCGTAAAATTTAAAAAGGTTGACCTGATTTTTATCATGATTTTCCAACTAGCTTAATGTTTTTTTTAAATTCATGAAATTTACACTCATCAAGTATATGGTTTTGATGTACTTAAAAATCAATTCTCAGTCAAATTCATTTTTACATATTATTATAATTTTTTCTTACTTTTCAACTGCACATTTAAACTCCCAAACATGTTTTCCTAAAATATCAGCGTGAACCTTTACACCTTGACAACATAATCCCTGTTAAAACCTTAATTAAAGGTCTTCCATGTATATATCATATCATTATTAATTTTCATTATTTTCAAGCCCCTAAATAAAGTGGAGGACAGCTAAAATACAAATTACAAACTCAAGCAAAGGAAAATCAACACCCTACCCCTACGCCTACCCCTACCCCCTCCACCTACAACCCAAACATTATTTTATGAGGAGCTGTGTATGTTTCAAACACGTGTTCACAATATCACCTTCAACTACAATTAAAACCAATATGATTTTTTTAATTCTTATTTTAATGTGTTTTAACAATAATAATGATGAGGAGATATATATGATTTCATAACGATCTAGACAGTCTATATGAGCCAACACAATAAGAAAAATTAATTTCTCCATATTTTTTATGATGAGGGGATGTATATAATTTCATAACGATTTAGACAGTCTATATGAGCTAGCACAATAAGAAAAATTAATTTCTCCATATTTCTTTTTTCTTTTTGCCTCTTTACTGGAACACACAGGACAAAAAAACACTACACGTCACCAAATAAAATTATGATAACAATTCTCATTTTCAATAATAATATATACAGTAGATAGATACACCCTATTTCCATCAACCCTATTGTCGCCAACAAGTGAGTCGGGAGACAGCGGATATGGACTTGTATACAATAATAACCTCAAATACACTCACAACCCCGAAATTTAGAAAAAATGACATTAAAATTTTTTCTTTTTCTTTTTTTTTTAATTACCGGATGATATTAAATATTTTTTAACCTTAACAAAATTTAAAATTAAAAAAAAAAAATTTAAAAATATCTCCTCCAAAAATCACCGTAACTCGCTATGGTAGCAACTAGCAACAACTTCGTGTATTCCCGCCAATAATGCCACGTACATAATTACATCAGCAACCGTGACTTTTCATCAAATAGCGACGCTGTCCCTACAGTAGCTCGTCATCTGACTTCTTCCAGAAAATCAGCAAAGTCAAAGTCGCCGAATTCTTCGCCGACGTACTTCCCCCGAGCTGGCAAACTGAACGGGAAGTCGACGCTAAACCCGAAATCCTCGACGTCCCCGCCGTAGTCGTAGGAGAGGCCGTCCAAGGGGGTAAACTCGTCAAGCCGGAGAACCGAGGTGGGCGACAAAGCGGCGTCGTTCCGAGAGGAAACGGCGTCACTGTCAGTTATAACGGATTCCGTGATCGGCGGGGAAGCCGTTTCAGTCGCCCGGAAGTTCGTTACGGCGGCGGGCCCTCTCAGTCTGATGGCGGCGCTGTCGTAAACGGAAGCAGCTTCTTCCGGAGTGTCGTAAGTACCCAGCCAGACCCGTTTTCTACTAGTCGGGTCACGGATCTCGGCCGCCCA
>CAVNYN010276521.1:0-28015 GCA_963692815.1 Nyctanthes arbor-tristis
GTTTTTTATATTGTTCGCCTTAAACTCATAGTGATGGTTTAGCACATCAAATGTGGGTTTTGGGTCAACGGACAAGGCGAACAATATAAAAAACATTGTAATCACCCCCACCCGTTGGGAGCGATCTGGCTCGGTGCCAGTCCCCACTCTCTAAGAAGATTGGCTATAAGGGGAGTAAGAGAGAACAGAACCCCAGCCTCTAGCATCTGCATGTTTGCAACCACGCAACCTTCGGGAGGCTAGTCTGCCCTCTCTGGAAAGTAAGGTAGGAAGATGCACCTAGTCCGGAATCCTATACTTCTTTTTCCAATAGATCAACTCCTATTCGGTAGCAATAGAAGGAATACCTCTACAAGAAAAAGGCGATTCATATAGCCCCGCGCAAGGAGGAAGTCGTTGCCATACACCTTCTTCTTCGAGAGGACTGACCTCTCCACTTGCGATCTCTAATAGCCAAGGGAACCGCCCAGAGCTTCCCCTTTTTCGGCCAACATGGAACCCTCCATTTCTGTCCAAATCTCCTCAAGAGATTCATCAGCCGAACAAATGGCTTCCTCTCCAGATGATTTGCCTACTTTCCCTTCTCCTTTATCCACTGCCGAGATCGTGGTAACGGTGACAGCAGCACCACCGGAATCCCTTAATGAAGGCGTCTCACTTTCTTGCCTCATGGTTAATGGAATAAAAGAAGGGAAGTGTTAAAAAATACTGAAATGCAAAGAACAGAAACCAGTTTTTACCTAGAAATCACTTACGGAGACACCGGAGAAAAAGATTGGAAGACACTTGAGAAACGACAGAAGCAAAAGAAACAAAACAAAGGAGGAACAGGATGAGGCCCCTTTTTATAGGACTAAAACCCCTAAAACCCCAAGAAGTCCTAGGGTCATCATTAATTGGTACCGCCTCTTGCGATTCCTGAGCACCGCCAGACAAATCCACCATCAACGCAGTGACACGTATTCCGTTGCCTCTGAACAGGCGTGTAGAAGACGTTT
The DNA here is from genome assembly GCA_963692815.1 of Nyctanthes arbor-tristis. NCBI lineage: Eukaryota > Viridiplantae > Streptophyta > Magnoliopsida > Lamiales > Oleaceae > Nyctanthes > Nyctanthes arbor-tristis. Next base: position 999 of record CAVNYN010276521.1, read on the forward strand.
TGTCAGGACAAAATTGCGAGAAAAGCCCTTTTTTCTTTTGGCAAAATCGAGTTAAACCCCCACAACGTCCTCGAGGAGGTAAACTCGAGGGGGCAATTGGTGATGAGATAACCGACCTGGTGGATTGGTTATATATATCTACCGTTCTCTAATGTACTGAACTAAACAAGTTAGTGGAGACAAGCGATCCTTATCGCACAGTGGATGACTACCAGATACATGTGGATGCCGGTTAAACACTTGGACCAGACACTTGGAGCACATGCCCCGAAGTGCTCCACTTAGCCATTTTTTCTATAAATACCCCCCACCATGTAGGGGGGAGGATTTTTTGGATTTCTAGCTTGTTATTTATATTAGATTAGAGTCTTAAATTATGGATCTTGTAATTAAAGAAAGAAGAACAATTATAGATTGTTAAATTCTTGACGACGGTTTAGTTCCAGCATAAATCATTATCAACAACTTTGTTTAGAATAGCAAACAAAACACAAGACTTTCAATTCTGAGATTTCGAGATTTCTTAAATAACAAGCCGACCCTTATAGACAACAGATCTAGAAGACTTCACAAAAATATAAGAAACAGCAACTTGGATTTTTTAATAAATATTAATTAATGTATAGCCTAGAAATTAAGAAATTAAATGTATGAAATTAAATGATGTATGGTGAGCTGGTCATGTGGACGTCATAAGAAATCAATTAAAGCATTTGTTAACTGAAAACATGTTAAAGAGTCTAGTAGTGTTCTATTATTGCATGACGAGAAGGCCGAGCCTAATCATTGCAAAGACATGGCCCACTGTGACGTGTTAACGTAGCTTCTGTTTTTACTTGGCTATCAAGAATTTCCTTTGTTGTATTGATATTTTTCCATATTCTTATATATAATTATTCTTTAACAATTGTATTGATATTTCTCCATATTCTTGTAATTATTCTTTACCATATTGTGATGTCTTTTCCTTTTGCACATATTTGATTAGCCAAGAATATTGTATAGGGATTTATCCATGAGAAATACAAGAAATACGATTTATTGAGTTGTTATCAATGAGAAATACAATTCATTCCACATTCATAAAACACACCTGCTACAAAAAGTCCAAGTACAAGAAAAATTAAAATTTTTTTTTTAACTTATTTCAATTGTATCTACGTACGTTATTTACATTACTCAAACACATCAATGGGTGCCATACGATAAAATACAAGCTATTAAATAATAAGAGTAAGCCACTATTATAACTTGTAAGTGAATAACAATGTTACATAAATTTCACAAGGCCACTAGGTCATAGTTCCAATCTCCCGTCATACATCTAACGGAATTACCTCGTCATGCATATATGGTGGGAGATTATTGGACAACCTTAATGCACGATCGAATTGAGAGATCATTTTTACACTCGCCACTTAATACTATCCTTGTCATAGCTTTAGAAGCTAAAGCATTTATCTAAGGGATAGGCTATCCCCATAATTTTCCCCCTTTTAATTGGGTGCCTGAGATGAACATTTTCTTTGTTTCATGACAAAATCCGCCCTGCTTACTCAAGTTATAACTTTAGGGCCTTTTGAACATTGTCGATGTGTCTTTTTGAGACACAATTTTTTCCTCTATGGGGACCATACCCTTGGTGGATGATGTCCTCAAGGTTTTGTAAATTCTCTAAAGGAATCGTGTTTCCCAGGGATCAATACCTAAACCTTGACCTTAAGGGCCTTAATCCTTGGTACCACTCGAGTAAGAAATAGGCGAACAGGGTGATTTAGATAAAAGAAGATCAACATCTTCTTATATCTTTATGGTTGGTAATTCTTGTGTAAGTTGGAAATCTCATCTTCAAAAATTGATTGCTTTATCTACTACAGAAGCTAAGTATATTGTTGTTTCTGATGCATTAAAAGAAGGGCTTTGGTTAAAAGGTTTAATGCATGAGTTAGGTTATATTGGTAACTTTCTTACTGTTCATACTGATAAACAAAGTGCCATTTATTTGAGTAGAAATCTGATGTTTCATAATAGGTCTAAACATGTTGATGTGAAATATCATTTCATTAGAGATCTTGTTGAAACTGGTAAGTTGAAATTGGATAAAGTTTATACTCTAAACAACCCTGCTGATCTTGGAACTAAAATTCTTTCAATTGGTAGATTCAAAGATTGTTTGAGGATGTTACATATGCATCCTGTTTAGTTCTTTGTAAACAATATGATAGTTTAGGATTTATTTACTGCTGTATTGTTATCTATGTGATTTATTCTGTGAATGTATCTGCTTTAATGTCTGTGAAGTGTTCTGTGTGAATGATATTGCATGCTACTTAACTTGTTTGTGAGTTTGCATGTCTACTATTATGTTTGTTTTTGTGTTGCAGGTAATGAGAGCGGGAAGAGGTAGAATTCTTATTGATGTTACATTCCATGAAAGAGGAACCTATTAATGCAAGCAAGGTAAAGGAGATCATTACACGTGGCTGCCTTTTTTACCGTTGGATATAAAAACCAATTCAATTAAAAGGCCCAATCTTATCTAATAAGCCAGAGAAGCAGTTTCATTTTTCTCCTGGGAACAATCGCACGGAACGGCGTCGTCATCTCTCTTCTGCACTATTTCCTTTTCAATTTTTCTTTGTAAAACTTGGGTTTGAGTCTATAAGTAGATAGTTTGAAAGATTTGAATGCATATGGTAATATCTTTGTGATTTACTAGTTTAGGTTGTTCGAGAAAGGACATGTGGATCTTCAATCTGCATCTAGTAAACACAATGAATTTCTTGTTAATGGAATGGAGCGTCAATTTGTAAATTCTACAGACCGCTCAACCCAGGGCAGTAGGAGTTAGAGTCTCTGAAGCACTGGGCGGTTTTTTACCCAAAACATATTGATGTGTTCTTCCTCTAATTAAAGTTTCTGCATTTTGCTTTTAGATTATTTGTTTGATTAATTTAATATTCTGGGCTCAAAATTTACAAGAGTGCCTGTTTGAATCAATTTATGATAGTTAATTTATAAAGATAAATTATAAAGAGGTGAAATAAGTGGTATGGATTTAATAAAAGTTTGAAATTTTTGATTATAAACGAGTTATTGTCAAATCAGTAATCAAATCAATATAGTGTTCAACTCTCCGTGGAATCTTTGTCCTTACAATAAATATGAAGTTTCAGCAAGTGTTTCAAAGTTGCATGTTCAGGCAGGATTTTCCAGGAGGTATGGTACGGAAGGGAAATTAATGTGTTTTATATTAAGGGTAACTCTGTAATTATATCGGAAGCTCAATAAATGTGTCCATAAAAAGTGCCCATACAGCTTTCTTCTTTTCCAACTCTGGGACTCATAGATCTTACTGGAACCAGAATACAGGGAGGTTACGTGATGTGTACATCTACACCATATTGGAAAACAGAGAAAAAAAAATATATATATATATATATATCCAAAAAGTAAAACCTAAGGTCCTTTAGTTGCAAGAAAGCTAATTAAATAGTGTGGGTATGGGTTCAATTTTTTGGAATTGGTTTTCTGAAAAGTAATGTCTTTGGAAAACGAGTAGTTAAAAAAATAATACAATTCCATCCCACAAATATAGCCAAGCTATTTTCCTATTTTCATAGAGACTAAAGAAAAATTCATGTAAAAATGTAGCTTGAATTGTGGTGCAGTAGTTAAGATACTCGCATTTTGAGTTGACACAGTTCTGAGTTTGTACCACACTTGCCCACCCAGAACTTCCCTCCCTTCCCTTAAATTCCCCTTGTATTAAAAAAAAGGTAGCATGTAAAAATGTTTAAAATGGTTCTTTAAAAAAATGTGTGATTGACAATAAAACAATTCTTGGAGATTGTCGTGCACAAATTAATTAGAAGGGTAATTTGTAGCAAATGTCTCCAACCTTTTGCACTTTATCATTATGCACATGTATCCCTTTTCTATTTAATATATTTTTAATAATAATAATAATAAAATAATAGTTATTATATACTACCTCCGTCCCAAAAAGATGATCCAATTTTTCTTAAAAAGATTATCCAATTTTCCTTTTCATCCATCTCAAGGAATTGAAATATTAGATCTCATATATGTCCCTATTTAATGTGCATAGTTATAAAAAAAATAGAATTACTAAAGTGAAATAATTAATAAATGAAAGAGTATAATAAGTATATGATGTTAAAGTTTACTTTTCCAATACTATTAAATGAATTTTTCTTAGTTTATGTGAAAAAAGGATTAGGGCCTTTTTTTTTTTGTACAGGTAGTATATGCATTTGTAGAAAACATTTACCTCGTGAAAGGAAAGTGCTGCAGGAAGACATATATTTGTGGTAACACAAATAGCTGTGCAATTGGAAAGTCATTTCCAATTTCATGTCACACTTCTTGTATTGATCTCGTCGAAGCCTCTATGATTGTCCTTCATCCAGCCAATACGATCTGTTGCAGAGTTGGAATTTTACCTATTTGAGAAGGGATGCACTCTATATCCTTGACAATGATAGAGATCTAGGTGGTCAAGGCTCAGAAAATGTGATTCCTCTACATAAACATCTCTTAACGTATCATGAGCCCTATTGACTAGCATTCAGAGATAAACACCTCTGATTGAACTCCTAAAATCGACAACGGTTTAATTATCGTTATAACAATTTTGATATCTCTAAGATTGAGCGAAGACTACTATAAATAAAATGTGACCTTTCAAGTCATACTTGCACGTTAATAAATGCCTCATATTGTACGGTGAGCCGTCCATGGGGTGGACACATCTATACGACCACATAAAATGAATTTTAAAAAAATAGCGATATAATTATCGTTATAACGATTTGAATATTATTAAGTGAATATTGTCATAAAATTAAAATATGAAATTTTAAGTCGTACTGTTACGTTATAAACATTTCCTAATGTATCATGAGAGGCATTGATAAGCATTTAAGGATAAAACACCTATGTTCAAACAGTATTTAATGGTATTTAGACATAAACACCTCTAATCAAACACCTAAGATGGATAACTAACTTATAATGATTTCGTTATCGTTATAAAGATTTTGATATCTTTAGGATTGAGCAAAGACTTCCGTGAATAAAAACTGACTTTTCAACTCATACACGCACAACAAAAATGCCTCAAATTGTATGGCGATCCGTTTTGATGGGGGTGTACACCTTTGGATTTGAACTGTTCATCTCTAATTAAGTACTAGTCAATACCACTCACAACATATTAAGAAATGTTCATAAATTACCAGTATAACGTAAAAGTTTAAATTTTAATTTAATGACACTATTCACTCAATAATATTCAAACCGTCAAAACGATAACGAAATCATTATAAGTTAGTTATCCATCTTAGGTGTTTGATTAGAGGTGTTTATGTCTAAATACCATTAAATACTATTCACAACATATTAAGAAATGTTTATAATTTGTCAATAACGCATAGAAGTTCAAATTTTAATTTAATGGCACTATTCACTCAATAATATTCAAATCGATATAACGATAACGATCGTTATGAGTTAATTATGTATTTCAAGTATTTGATTAGAGATGTTCATTTCTCAATACTAGTCAATACCACACACAACATATTAAGAATTGTTTATAAGTTGTCATTACTTAGAAGTTCAAATTTTAATTTAATAGTATTATTCATACAATGATATTCAAATCGTTATAACAATAATGAGATTGTTATAAGTTAATTATTCATTTTAAGTGTTTTGGTTAGAGGTGTTCATCTCTAAATACAAGTCAATACCGCTCACAACACATTAAGAAATGTTTTTAATTTGTCAGTATAACTTAAAAGTTGAAATTTTAATTTAATGAAGCTATTCACTCAAAAATATTCAAATCATTATAACAATTACAAAATCGTTATGAATTAATTATCCATTTTAGTAATTTGATTAGAGGTGTTCGTCTCTAAATACTAGTCTGTACGATTCATAACACAGTAAAAAATATTTTCGATTTGTCAGTATAACATAGAAGTTCAGATTTTAATTAAATGACACTATTTTCACTCAATAATATTCAAATCATTGAAACGATAACTAAATCGTTATACGTTAAGTATCCATTTTTATCTTTAATTAGAGGTGTTCACCTCTAAGTACTAGTCAATATCACTCACAACACATTAAAAAATATTTACAATTTGTTAGCATAACTAAGAAGTTCAAATTTTAATTTAGCGACACTATTCACTTAAAAATATTCAAACCGTTATTACGATTAGAAAGCGTTATGAGTTAATTATCTATTGTAGTTGTTCGCTTAGAGGTGTTCATCTCAAAATACTAGTCAACATGACTCACAACACATTAAAAATACTTGTGACCCGTCAATATAACTTAAAAGTTCAAATTTTAATTTAGTGACACAATTTACTAAAAAAATATTCAAATTATTAAAACGATTACGAAATCGTTATGGGTTAATTATCTATATAATTAGTTGTTTTATTAAAGCCCTCAATCTCTAAATAATCATTAAATACTAGTCAATACGACTCAAAATACATTAAGAAATGTTTATAATTTGTTTGTATAACTTAGAAATTCAAATTTTAATTTAATGGCACTATTCACTCTCAAAAATATTCAAATCGTTACAACGATTACCAAATCGTTATGAGTTAGTTATCCATTTTTGGTCTTTGTTTATATGTGTTCACTTTTAAGTACTAGTCAATACAGACGTGTGCTCTTCCGATCTGAAATGTTTATAATTTGTCAGTATAACTTAAAAGTTCAAACTTTAATTTTATGGGCACTATTCACTCAATAATATTCAAATCGTCATAATGATAACGAATTCGTTATTACTTAATTATCCATTTTTGGTCTTTGATTAGATGTGTTCACCACTAAGTACTAGTCAATACTAGTCACAGCACATTAAGATATGCTTGTAATTTGTCAGTATAACTCGGAAATTCGAATTTTAATTTAATGACACCAATCACTCAAAAATATTCAAATCGTCATAGTGATTACTAAATAGCTATGAGTTATTGTCCATTGCAGTCGTTTGATTAGATGTGCTCATCTCTTAATACTAGTCAATGCGACTAACAACACATCAAAAAATACTTCTTGTTAGTACAAAACGTGTTCTAATGTTGGCAATCCTAATTTTTACTATGAAAATATGTCACATTGTGTTACAAATATTGCTTGACTTTGTTTTACGTGTCATATTTACTCTAGCATGCAAATCTTAAGTAGTCTTGGTCGAAAAGGAAGGTTGGGACGTGTGTACCTTTCTTGAGGCTCAAGAATTTTATTTAACGTGCAAGTTTTAAGTTTCCTAGTTTATGTTATACACTAGTTTCCTTATTCTATTAGTTATTAACTTCTTGCATGACAAGTTTGATTTAACTTTGGAAAGTTTTGTGTTTATAGTATTATTATGCGATCCTAACTTTCCTTATGTTTTATTTCTACATGGATTCGGGCTCTTTAATTCTTGTCTTACGCAAGAATTCTAAGTCCATTCTATATATATTCTTGTAGGTCCAACATTGAAGACAACACGGTTGAGCCACTCTTTCAAGACACATTCTTTGAACTCGACACAAACAAGAGAAAAACAAACACTGCCTCTCCATAAATTTTATACTTGCAAAACCGGACTCACATGTCTTAAACTGTGTTTGTTTGGCAAACCCTTCAAAGTGCAATGATAGAAGATCAATATATATGTGCGAAGGACTATCCACACAAGGTTGAAGAGGTTTAGGAGGTCTTGTTTCCCAAGATGAGTTCAAGTGATCTCTAGGAAGCTTGATGTACGTTCCCGTATGAGCGCGAGAGCAAGAGATACAAGCAAGGGTGTTGTCACATGTTAAAAGGCTGAGGGAATTTCTTTTATAAGTTTTTCTTTTGAATGTTTAGTGTTTATTACGATATCACCAATTATCTCGAGTTGTACTAAACTCTTACCTGTGATAGTGGATTGGTTTGTCCCGTAGTAAGGGTGCCCGCGGTTTTTCCCTTCTTAGGGTTTCTGCGTCAACATATCTGGTGTTATTTATTTTCCGCAAATATATTCGAGCTAGACATATCTAGGTCGCGTTACACTTTACACTTTACACTAGATTAACTGTTTAATTAGCTAGGTAGGATACATCCTGATTAAAGTCTAGAGAACCATATATTCACACTTCTGACTTGTTAGTATAACTTAGAAGTTCAAATTTTAATTTAGTGAAACTATTCACTCAAAAATATTCAAATCATTGTAGCGATTACGAAATCATTATGAGTTAATTTTCCATTTTTGGTCATCGATCATAGGTGTTCACCTCAAAGTACTAGTCAATATCACACACAACACATTAAGAAACATTTATAATTTGTCAGTATAACTTAGAACTTCAAATTTTCATGTAATATCACTAATTACTCAATAATATTCAAATCGTTTTAAAGATTATGAAATCGTTATGAGTTAATTATCCAGTTTTGGACATTGATTATAGGTGTTCAACTCTTAGTACTAGTCAATACCACCAGGAACATTTTAGAAACGTTTATAATTTGTTAGTGTAACTTAGAATTTCAAATTTTAATTTAGTGGCGCTATTCACTCAATAATATTTATATTGTTATAACGATAACGAATTCGTTATATGTTAATCATCCATTTTTGGTCTTTGATTAGATGTGTTCACCTCTAAATACTAGTCAATAGCAGTCACAGCATATTAAGAAATGTTTATAATTTGTCAATATAACATAGAAGTTCAAATTTTAATTTAATGACACCATTCACTCAAAAATATTCAAATCGTTATAACGACTACGAAATCGTTATGAGTAAATTGTCCATTGTAGTTGTTTGGTTAGATGTCTTCATCTCTTAATACTAGTCAATACAAATAACAACACATTAAAAAATACTTTTGACTTGTTAGTATAACTTAGAAGTACAAATTTAATTTAGTGACACTATTCATTCAAAAATATTCAAATCGTTATAATGATTACGAAATCGTTATGAGTTGATTATACATTTTTAGCCTTTGATTATAGGTGTTCACCTCTAGGTACAAGTCAATACCACTCAAAAAAAATAAGAAACTTTTATAATTTGCCAGTATAACTTAGAAGTTCAAATTTTAATTTAATCGCATTATTCACTCAATAATAATCAAATCGTTATAACGAAAACGAATTCGTTATGAGTTAATTACATATTTTTTTGTCTTTGACTAGATGTATTCACATCTAAACACGAGTCAATACTACTCACAATACATTAAGAAATATTTATAATAAATCGGTATTCAAATTTTAATTTAGTGACACAATTCACTCAAAAATATTCAAGTCGTTATAACGATTACGAAATCGTTATGAGTTAATTATCCATTTTTTATCTTTGATTATAGGTATTCACCTCCAAGTACTAGTCAATACCCCTCACAACATATTAAGAAATGTTAATAATTTTTCAGTATAACTTAAAAGTTCAAATTTTAATTTAGTGTCACTATTCACTCAATAATATTCAAATCGTTATAATAATTATGAAATTGTTATGAGTTAATTATCCATCTTTGGTCGTTGATTATAGGTTTCCACCTCTAATTACATGTCAATACCACTAACAACACATTAAGAAATGCTTATAATTTGTCAGTATAACTTTGAAGTTCAAGTTTTAATTTAGTGGCACTTTTCACTCAATAATATTCAAATCGTTATAGCGATAACAAATTCGTTATGAGTTTATTATCCATTTTAAGCCCTTGATTATACGTGTTCATTTCTAAGTACTAGTCAATAACAGTCACAACACATTAAGAAGTGTTTATAATTTTTCTGTATAAATTAGAAGTCCAAATTTTAATTTAATGACACCAGTCACTCAAAAATATTCAAATCGTTACAATGATTACGAAATAGTTACGAGTTAATTTTCCATTGTAGTTGTTTGGTTAGATGTCTTCATTTCTTAATACTAGTCAATACGATTAACTATACATTAAAATACTTCTGAATTTTTAGTATAACTTACAAGTTCAAATTTTAATTTAGTGTCACTATTTAGTCAAAAATATTAAAATCGTTATAATGATTGCAAAATCATTATGAGTTAATTATCCGTTTGTGTTCACCTCTATGTACAAGTAAACACCACTCAAAAAAAAATTAAGAAACGTTTATGATTTTTCAGTATAACTTAGAAGTTCAAATTTTAATTTAATCACACTATTCGCTCAAAAATATTCAAATCATTATAACGATAACTAATTCATTATGAGTTAATTACCTATTCTTTGTCTTTGATTAGAGGTGTTCACGTCTAAATACTAGTCAATACCACTCACAATGCATTAAGAAATATTTATAATTTGTTGGTATAACTTAGAAGTTCAAATTTTAGTTTAATGATACAATTCACTCAAAATTATTCAAGTCGTTATAACGATTAAGAAATCGTTATGAGTTAATTATCTATTTTTGGTTTTTGATTATAGGCGTTCACCTCCAAGTACTAGCAAATACCACTCACGACACATTAAGAAATGTTTATAATTTGTCAATATAGCTTAAAAGTTTAAATTATAATTTAATGTCACTATTCAGTCAATGACATTCAAATCATTAATTATCTTGATTATAGGGGTCTACTTTTAATTACTAGTCAATACCACTGACAACACATTAAGGAATGTTTATAATTTGTCACTATAACTTAGAAGTTGAAATTTTAATTTAGTGGCACTATTCACTCAATAATATTCAAATCGTTATAACGATAACAAACTCGTTATAAGACTAATTATCCATTTTTAGTCTTTGATTAGATGTGTTCACCTCTAAGTCCTAGTCTATAACAATCACAACACATTAAGAAATGCTTATAATTTTTTAGTATAACTTAAAAGTCCTAATTTTTAATTTAATTACACCATTTACTCAAAAATATTAAAATCGTCATAACGATTGCGAAATCGTCATAATGATTTAGATAGATGTGTTCATCTCTTAATATAGTCAATACGACTAGCAACACATTAAAAAAATACTTTTGACTTAATATAACTTAGAAGTTCAAATTTTAATTTAGTGACACTATTCACTTAGAAATATTCAAGTCATTGTAATTATTAAAAAATCGTTTGAGTTTATTATCCACTTCTAGTCTTTGATTATAGGTATTCACCTCTAAGTACAAGTCAATACCACTCACAACAAATTAAGAAACGTTAATAATCTTTTAGTATAACTTAGAAGTTCAAATTTTAATTCAGTGGCACTATTCACTCAATAATATTCAAATCATTATAATGATAACGAATTTGTTATGACTTAATTATCTATTTTTTGTCATTGATTAGAGGTGTTCACACCTAAGTACTAGTCAATACTCCTCACAACACATTACGAAATGTTTATAATTTGTCGGTATAAATTAGAAGTTCAAATTTTAATTTAATGGCACTATTCACTCAATAATATTCAAATCGTTATAATTCAAATCAAATTGTTATGAGTTAATTATCTATTTTTGGCCTTTTGATTAGAGGTGTTCACCGCTCAGTACTCGTTAATACTACTCATAACACCTTAAGAAATGTATATAATTGGTCAGTATAACTTTGAAGTTTAAATTTAAATTTAGCGGCACTATTCGCTCAAAAATATTTTGAACGTTACAACGATCATAAAATCGTTATGAGTTAATTTTCCATTTTTTATCTTTGATTATAGGTGTTCACCTCAAATACTAGTCAATATCACTCACAACATATTAAGAAATATTTATAATTTGTTAGTATAACTTAGAAGTTCCAATTTTAATTTTGTGGTAGTATTCACTCAATAATATTTAGATCGTTATTCGGTAGTAGGTAATTTTCTATTGTTGGTCATTGATTAAAGGTGTTTACCTCTAAGTACTGGTCAATGCCACTCACGACACATTAAGAAATGTTTATAATTTGTCAATATAACTTTGTAGTTCAAATTTTAATTTGATGACACCGTTCACTCAAAAATATTCAAATCGTTACAACGATTACGAAATTGTTATGAGCTAATTGTCCATTGTAGTTGTTTGGTTACATGTGTTCATCTCTTAATACTAGTCAATACTACTGACAACACATTAAGAAACATTTATAATTTGTTAGTATAACTTAGAAGTTCAAATCTTAATTTAGTTGCACTATTTACTCAATAATATTCAAATCGTTATAACGATAACGAATTCATTATGAGATAATAATCCATTTTTGGTCTTCGATTAGCTGTGGTCACCTCTAAATACTAGTCAATACAAGAGATCGGAAGAGCGTCAAGAAAAGTTTATAAATTATCCGTATAACTTAAAAGTTCAAATTTTAATTTAGTGGTACTGTTCACTCAATAATATTCAAACCATTATAATGATAATGAAGTCTTTATGAGTTAATTATTTATTTTTGTCCTTTGATTAGATATGCACCTCTAAGTAAAGTTATATAATTGTCAAAACACATTAAGAAATCTTTATAATTTGTTAGTATAACTTAGAAATTCAAATTTTAATTTAATGACACCATTCACTCAAAAATATTCAAATCGTTATAGCGATTACGAAATCGTTATGAGTTAATCGTCCGTTGTAGTTGTTTGGTTAGATTCTTAATACTAGTCAATACAAAAAACAATACATAAAATACTTTTCTCTTCCGATCTATAACTTAGAAGTTTAAATTTTAATTTAGCGACACCATTCGCTCAAAGATATTCAAATCCTTATAATGATTACGAAATCTTTATGAGTTAATTATCTATTTTTAGTCTTTGATTATAGGTGTTCACCTCTAAGTACTAGTCAATACTACTCACAACACATTGAGAAATATTTACAATTTGTCACTATAACTTAATTGTTCAAATTTTAATGTAATGACACCATTCACTCAATAATATTCAAAGCGTTATAACGATAACGAATTCGTTATGAGTTAATTATCTATTTTTTGTCTTTGATTACAGGTGTTCACATCTAAGTGCTCGTCAGTACCACTGACAACACATTAACAAATGTTTTTAATTTATCAGTATAACTTAGAAGTTCAAACTTTAATTTAATAACACCATTCACTCAAAAATATTCAAATCGTTATAGCGATTACGGAATAGTTACTAGTTAATTTTTCGTTGTAGTTGTTTGGTTAGATGTGTTCATTTCTTAATACTAGTCAATAGAACTGACAACACATTAAAAAATACTTTTGATTTTTTAGTATAACTTACAAGTTCAAATTTTAATTTAGTGTCACTATTCACTCGAAAATATTAAAATCGTTATAATGATTATAAAATCGTTATGAGTTAATTATCCTTGTTTGGTCTTTGATGATAGGTATCCACCTCTAAGTACTAGGCAATTCCACTGACAACACATTAAGAAACTTTTATAATTTTCATTATAACTTACAAGTTCAAATTTTAATTTAGTGGTACTGTCCACTCAATAATATTCAAATCTTTGCAACGATAGCAAATTCGTTATGAGTTAATTATCCATTTTTGGTCTTTGATTAGAAGTGTTCACCTCTAAGTACTTGTCAATAATAGTCACAATACATTGAAAAATGTTTATAATTTGTCAGTGTAACTTAGAAGTTCAAATTTTAATTTAATGACACTATTCACTCAAAAATATTCAAATCGTTATAATGATTACGAAATCATTATGAGTTAATTGTCCATTGTAGTTGTTTGGTTAGATGTGTTCATCTCTTAATACTAGTCAATACGACTAACAATACATTAAAAAATACTTTTGACTTGTTAGTATAACTAAAAAGTTCAAATTTTAATTTAATGGCACTATTCACTCAATAATATTCAAATAATTATAACGATAACGAATTTGTTATGAGTTAATTATCTATTTCTTGTCTTTGATTAAAGGTGTTCACATCCAAGTACTAGTCGATACTACACATTAAGAAATGTTTATAATTTGTCGATATAACTTAGAAATTCAAATTTTAATTTAATGGTGCCAGTCACTCAAAAATATTCAGATCCTTATAATGATTACGAAATAGTTATGAGTTAATTTTGCAATTTTGGTCTTTGATTATAGGTGTTCACCGCTAATTACTAGCCAATACCATTGACGACATATTAAAAAAAGTTTATAATATGTCAGTATAATTTAGAAGTTCAAATTTTAATTTAGTTGCACTATTCTCTCAATAATATTCAAATCGTTATAGTGATAACAAATTCGTTATGAGTTAATTGTCCATTTTTGGTCTTTGCTTAGCTGTGTTCACCTCTAAGTACAAGTCAATACCAGCCACAACACATTGAGAAGCGTTTACAAATTGTCAGTATATCTTAGATGTTCAAATTTTAATTTAGTGGCACTACTCACTCAATAACATTCAAATCGTTATAACGACAACGAATTCATTATGAGTTAATTATCCATTTTTAGTCTTTGATTATATGTGCATCTCTAAGTACTAGTCAATAATAGTCACAACACATTAAGAAATGTTTATAATTTGTCAGTATAATTTAGAAATTCAAATTTTAGTTTAATAACACCATTCACTCAAAAATATTCGAATTGTTAGAATGATTACAAAATCGTTATGAGTTAATTGTCCATTGTAGTTGTTTGGTTAGATGTGTTCATCTCTTAATACTAGTAACTACGACTAACAACACATTAAAAATACTTTTGACTTGGTAGTATAACTTAGAAGTTTTAATTTAGCGACGCTATTCAGTCAAAAATATTCAAATCGTTATAACGATTACGAAATCGTTATGAGTTAATTACCCATTTTTGGTCTTTGATTATTGGTGTTCACCTCTATGTAGTAGCCAATACTACTCTCAACACATTAAGAAATGTTTATAATTTGTCACTATAACTTAAAAGTTCAAATTTTAATTCAATGGCACTATTCATTCAATAATATTTAAATCGTTATGACGATAACGAATTCGTTATAAGTAAATTCTCTATTTTTGGTCTTTGATTAGAGGTGTTCACCACTAGGTACTAGTCAATACCATTCACAGCACATTAAGAAATTTTTATAATTTATCAGTATAACTTAGAAGTTCAAATTTTAATTTAATGACACCATTCACGCAAAAATATTCAAATCGATATAACGATTACGAAATTGTTATGAGTTAATTTTCCATTGTTGTTGTTTGACCAAATGTGTTCATCGCTTAATACTATTCAATACATCTAACAACGCATTAAAAAATACTTATGACTTGTCATCATAGCTTAGAAGTTCAAATTTTAATTTAGTGACACTATTCATTCAAAAATATTCAAATCATTATGAGTTTATTATCCATATTAGATGTTTGGTTAGAGGTGATTGTCTCAAAATCATCTATAAATACTAGCACTACTAAAAAATTGCCTTTTAGCGACGGAATTTATCCTCAATATCCATTGCTAAAGGTCAGCACCGACGGAAAATTGGCCGTCGAAAATGCCGTCGGTGAAGGTCGCGTTGCTAATGGTTTCCGACGGAATTTTTGTGTCCGTTGGAAATTTCCGACTGCCAAATGTTTCCAACGGCCTTATTCCGTTGGAAGTTTCCGATCGTAATGTCCGTCAGAAATTTCCGACGGCCGTTTTAAAAATCTATCTAAAAAATCTAACGGACCCACGACCCGCCCTGCCCCGCCCCGCCAGCCCACTTATCCAGTCCGCTGCTCCTGACCCGCAAGGATTTAATTCGTGCAATTGCAAAGATGGTGTTTCGAACCTATGACCTGGTGGTTGGGGAGTGAAGTCCCAACTACTAGGCTAGCTCGCGTGTTTGCTAATATTTCGGTTCAAATTATATATAAACTTTGAACTTTTATTTAATTTAATTTTTATTTATATTTAAATATATGTTATACTCTAAATTTTATTTGCTAGTGTCAATTAATTTAATTTTTTACACCAATTTTCTAAATTGTAATATTAATTGTTTTTGTAAAAAACTAAAAAATTTAAAAACAATCCATACCAAATTTTTTTCAATTCTTAAAATTGTGATTTATGTGATTTTTTAAAATACTAATAATTAATAAAAAATTTATTTACAACTATTATTTTAAACCTTAACCACTAAATAACCGAATAAAATCTTCATCAATTACTAAAGTATTTGTTTTACATTATATTTTACTGGATAAGTCACATATTACCATTAAAAAAATTTATTCATATTATATTTTTTTATAAGTAGATTGTTGAACATTATTTGAGTGCATGTAATCAGTCTATGTAAAGACTATAAATACAACTGTTATTATACACTTTTAATTAAAGAGTCAAAGATATAAATCATTTTCTATTCCCTATCTAAGAGTTATTGATTGTTAGTAACATTTCTAATTGTTTATAATATTTTTATTTTTTTATATTCGTTGTTTGATATATCTAATATATTTTTTACTATAACATTGTACACATCAAAACTTTTGATTAATAAAAGGGGGCATGAAAGAGGGTAGCAATAAATTTTATTTTCTATTATATAGGTTAACATATCTAGTATATTTTTGACAACAACATTATGTATATTAAAACATTTATTTGATAAAAGGGCATATACGATAGTGGGGGATAATTAAACAAATATCTAACATTTTTTTAGAATTGAACAATATTTACAAAGTATAATTAAAAGATAAATTTGGTCACAAAATTCATTTTCGACGGCTTGGGGATGCCGTCGGAAATTTTTGACGGATTTCTGCCAATATCAAAGTACCAACGGTTCCGTCAGAAGTTTGCGACTGATGCAATTTTCGTCACTGATGGGGTATTTTTTAATAGTGTAGTCAATACGACTCGAAATGCATTAAGAAATGTTTATAATTTGTCAGTATAACTTAGAAGTTCAAAATTTGATTTAATTACAGTGTTCGCTCAATAATATTCAGATCATTATAAAGACAATGAAATCGTTATAAATTAGTTATCCATTTTTGGTCTTTGATTAGAGGTGTTCACCTCTAAGTCTTAGTCAACAATACTCGAAACACATTAAGAAATGTTTATAATTTGTCCGTATAACTTCGAAGTTCAAATTTAGGTTTTTTTTTTATTTTTTTAAACTAGGTCAAATTTTAATTTTTTTTTAAAATCGAAGCACCAACTAGGCGCAGTGTCGTTTTTAGGCGTCCGCCTTAAATAGCATGTGGGGGTTTGGAATCCCCTTACTATTTTTATTAATATCTCAATAAATAGTATAACCAAGAGGGGGACATGAGACCTGACCTTCAACTGAAGGTACAATAAATGAAAGCATAAATAAGGAGGTACTACCTTCCTAACACTGGAATCAGTAAGAGCAAGAAATAAAACAATAGTTAGAGTAATTGTACACATGACTCAAAAAATAAAGAATTAAGCTAAACTATATACCCCTGACTGAGGGAAAACTATGACCGTCTATCTGTAGAAGTCCACGGGCCATCGAAGGCAGATCATGAATCCCATTCTCTGTGTAACCCTGTCTGGTCCAGCCGTCAGAAGCAAGAGCATCCACAGCCAGGTTGCCCTTGCAGATCGGAAATGTGTGAGAGTCTGTCCCTGTCCAACTGCAACTGCTGCCGAATGTGCCGAATAATGGTTTGAAGATTCCAAGGACCGCCTCTGTGAAGAATGCAATGGATAGCGACTGTAGAATCAGCCTCTACCCATAAATTTGATATACCAAGTGACTTGGTCAGTAATATACCATAGAAGATAGGTGACCTAGCCAGTAATATACTATCGAAGATAGCTCGAAGCTCAGCCTCCAAAGTCATACAATCCTTGTAATCTCAAATTTTAATTTAGTGACACTATTCATTAAAAAATATTAATTGTTATAACGATAATGAAATCGTTATGAGTTAATTATCCATCTTAGTTGTTTGATTAGAGGCGTTCACCTTTAAATAATCTCTAAATACTAGTCAATACGATTCAAAATACATTTAGAAATGTTTACAATTTGTCAGTATAACTTATAAGTTCAAATTTTAATTTAATGGCACTATTCACTTAATGATATTCAATTCATTATAACTATAACGAATTCGTTATAAGGTAATTATCTATTTTTGGTCTTTGAATAGAGGTGTTCACCTCTAAGTACTCATCAATACAGCACCTTGAGCAGTTGAAAACACACACAAATTGATGATAGACTCTCCACAAGGTAGTGAAGAGACCGTACATTTGAATCATATATACCAGCAAAGTCAAAATGCTCTGGTTGTTGATCATATGGATTTTGTTGTTGAACACTTAGGCGATGGTTAGTTTTTAGGATTTCTGTAGGAATCCCAGCATCATCATTTGCAACGTGAAAAAAAATTTTCCTCATGAGCTTTTCTCATGCACAAATCTCACATAAGGTCATGGATGTTATAAGTTTTGATTTCAACAAGGCAATTCCTGTCATGAACCGTAATCAAATTTCTATTGATAAGATCTTCCATATTCTCCTTTGCCACTTTTTCTATACTTTTAGGTACAATGAATTTATAAATCCCTCAGCCCATAAGTTGATAAGATTGGAGACATGTATCACATAATCTTCTGGAAAAATTCCCTTATAAAGAAAGAACGGTCTGAGACGGTGAGGCAGGTGGTTGTTACTCCAAGATAGTGTCTTCAGGAAATCCTCATAAATTCTATTGACAGCAGATCCCGTTTTCTGCAATGTACTGCCAATTTGCTGGGGTCTTGTCACTTTTAAGTTGCCCACCAACCACTACAAGTGCCAATGCAAGTCCCTTGCATTTTTCCGCAATCACCATTCCAATCCAATTTACTCAAGTTCACTAGGACAACGTTCTTTTCCAAACACTTTGGTATAGTTTCAGTTTTAAGTCTTCTTTTTGCACCCCATTTAATTCATGAAGGCAGCCTGTGATGGAATTCAGAGGCCTTATAAGTAGTTCTCTCACATGGTAACTATGAGATACCGTTGTCCAAGCACGAATGTCACATTGGTGCACAATAGTTGAATCATTGAAATTTTTTCTGGCAAGTGTAGACTTTTCAATGCCTCCGATCTCCCGACAATTGGGATGATTTTCAATGGATCAGAGGATTGCCCAATCAGTAGTATATCTTTTTTTTGCAAGTCATCATCGAGTCCTACTGGAGCATTCACATTATTGGATGCAGATGAAGGCAATAAGTTCTTGGAAAGCAGGTCTTCTGGAATTGTATCAAGATTAAGCAAAAATAAAACTAGATTTTGTATCATTAAAAATGTTATTTAACTGTTCATGCATGTATTGCCTTCTTACATTAATATAACCTAGAAATCATTTTCATTGTTTTCATTTTCAACCTGAAAATAGGAAAAATATAGTGAAATTCTGTTTCATTTTTGCTATAAAATGTAAAAAAAAAAAAAAAAAATCAGATTGCTTTCCTTTTCATGCATAAGATCTTGAATAACCTTTGATTGGCCTTTGCGGTCATCTTGATTACCAAAAAGGAAAATTTTTCATTTAGCATTAATTGTTTAAATATTCAAGTGATAAATACCACTTCTAGAAATAAAGTTGGCAGAGCAGACAAATTGAGAGATGGTAAAAATTTGTTACTATAATAGTTGTTACTAGCAATATTATACATGGAGGAATGGTCACCTATTTATCATAGCTAGTATTTATGCAAATAAAGGCTGAGAAACCGTATACATGAAAATTTAATGCATTTTTTGCAAACTTAAGTTTTTCTACTACATTTGTTAAGGTTTCTTCATATTTCTCCTTAGGGTCACGATCTGTGAAGACCATGGACCTTTCAGTGGTAGAGCGCATCAATTAGTTCACAGAAACAAGTGATGACTCCCTCAATTATTGTGCAATTCAATTACATCTTGTGCCCCATATGTTGCATCTTTGATTCTTCCTTCCAAACTCATAGATTTTTCTATTTTTTGGTGAGGAATCTTAGAGAAATAACAGCAAGAGGCCGAGCTTTTTAGGGGGAGAACTCATGATCTGTTGCTCTTCATGAAGTAGTGGGGATTGATCATTTGAGCACAAGCAAGATCTGTTCAAGTGTTTGAGAAAGGGAAATTATACAGCATAAGCCATCTCAAAACTCTCCTTAGGCAAACTAACAAAAGACACTGAGATTTTGCAATTTCTGATTGGCTTTAAAATTCTGATTCGCAATCTCGAAACCCTCAAGTCTGATTGGCTTTAAAATTCCTTGGAAACACGGCATTTCTATTATATATAAAAGGCCAAGAGTCCGTCACATCAGATATTTTTAGGTATTACACCTCATATATATGTCCACAGCTATACTAATAATTCCAAACTGAAGAAGGTTACTCATAAATTAAAGGATTTTGGAATCTAATGAATAAATCAAAATAGAAGGTCATATGCTCCTAATATACTTACATGATTAGAATGAATAAAAGATGTTAATATGCATATGACAAAATTGCAATTGTTAAACAACAAATTAAAAAACACCAACACTAGCTGATTGGATCCTATAAATTGTATAATAATGCCATTCAGGGAGGTTCATTGCAAGAAGTTTTTACACTATAATGAATCGGGATTCAATCATCCTCTGAGAGTCTCTGATACTGTTCCAGGAGTACTACTGGAGCAGAGTTGGTGACCACAAAGCTCTTGAAGATAGCACTAAACTTAGGAACATGAAAGACGAAAATACTATTTATAATTTAAGGCAAAATGGAAAATCAAAAGATTTCCCCTCGATCATCTACACATATTAGTCATTAATTAGTGATAGATTGAAAAAACGTAAGGTGCCATCAGAGTGTGTGTGTGTGTGTGTATTTATATATATGGGGGACCAATTTGTGAATTTTTACACTTGACGTTTGAGGAGGAATTTCAATCTATAGAGCTAGCGTTATGTACGTGAACCATTAGGCAAAGAAAAGAGTTGGGTATTACCTGGATTAACTCCAGTGTCCTGGTTACAAAGATCATACACTCTGGAATTGAAATCAAATTTTCCACAGTTCCTGACAAATGTGAAATATGTTATGTGGGTGTTCTTCAGATGAGAATAGTTTTTTCTTGCAAAACTTTAACATCTTTTTGTCTTTTGATGTAGGAACCTTGATGCAGTGTTAAAAATATGTATAAATATATATATATATATAAATTTCACAAATATTTGGTAACTGTAAACTAATGAGACTTCAAATTCAGAATGTGCAGAGCTTACCCTGGGGCATTTTGCACGTGATGTATACATCTGCACCCAAAAAAAAAAAAAATGGAAGAGGTTAGTAAATTTAATTAGCATGAAAATTGTGCATGTACAAATTGTTTACCTGGCGAAAGGAAATACGATCAGAAGATTTATATTTGTGGTAAAACGGATTAGATGTGCAACTGAAAGTCCTCGTTTCTAGTTTCATGTTGCTCTTCTTGTATTGACTTCGCCGAGGCCACAAGTGACTTGCATCTACTCAAGACAACCTGCTGAAGAGTTAGAATTTGGCCTATTTGAGAAGGGATGCGCTTTAAATTCCAGCAACGATCAAGAACTATGCGCTCAAGTTTTGGAAAATGTGATTCCTCTGTTTCCCATAATGCAAAATCCCAAAAATCTTTAAGAAAAAGGAACTTTAATTGACAAAATTCCCCTTCATTTGTTTTCCACGTATTGTCTTCAAACTGACATCTACTTAGTGGGAGAGCTTCAAGATTGAAAAGTGAACCAATCATTGACATGTTTTTCGGAGAAATTTCTCATGCAGTCAAAGATAAATTCTTCAAATTTGGTGGAAATGCAATGTTCATTAAAGTCCTTCGCGTAGAACTACGGAAGTAGCACTTGAAATTTTCAAGTCAACGCAAATGGACTAAATTCTCAATGTTTTCAGGTTGGGATGGAACTTTTGGCTAAATGAGAGATTCAACACCCCTAAAATTGTTTGTAAGTTCTCATTTTTACACCCCGAGGTGGAGGACGCAACCGAGCACAATCGAACAAGAGATGCCTTAATTGCGGCATCTCCCATATATCCGGTGGTAAGTATAGAGGACTATAAACTTTTTTTTTACTTCGGAAAACAATCAAGGTTTCAAGATTGCGAAGTTTGGATATCGACTGAGGAAGGCCAGCTATCCCATTGTAGATCAAAGAAACATACCTTAAATTAGCAAGTTTTAGTATGTGGTATGGGAACTTGTCAAAAGGTATATTGCAACCATCCAAAACCCTGAGTCGCTGAAAATGAAAATAAATTGAGGATAGACTCTCTCCAAAGCATAGAACTGACCATATGGTTGAGCCATGCACATCAGCAAAGTCATAATGCTTTGCTTGATGAATACATACGCGACGACAATTTTTTAGGATTCGCGGAGGAATCTTAACTTCACGATGATTTGTAATGTGAAGAAACTTCTCCTCCTGAGCTTTCATCATGCACATATCACTCATGAGGTCATGGATTTTGCAGGTGTCGATTTCACCATCAAATCTCCTTGCTTGTACCATAATCAAATTTCTATCAACAAGATCTTTCAAATACTTCATTGCCACTTCTTCCAAACTGTTTTCCACAATTGGCTTTAAAAATCCCTCAGCAACCCATAATTGGATTAGATTCGAGACATGTATCACATAATCTTCTGGGAAAACTCCCATATAAAGGAAGCATGCTTTGAGATGGTGAGGCAGGTTGTTGTAACTCCACGAAAGTATCTTCATGATATCCTCATAGTTTCTGTTTACAGTGGATGCTATGTTTTATGCAACATACTGCCAACATTCTTGTGTCCTCTCACCTTTGCATAGGATGCCACCAACCATCACAAGTGCAAGTGCTAGTCCTTTACATTTTTCCGCAATCACCAATCCAATTTTCTTGAGCTCAGGAGGACAACAATCTTCTCCGAACACCTTTTGGTGCAGAAGATCCAAACTGTCTTTGAGGGAGAGAAAACGCATATGGTGAATCTGGTTAGAAGATTTGGTTATTTAAGCAGCTACATCGGATTGCCGAATGGTCAAAATAATCCCACTTCCATTATTGTCATTTGGGAGTAGCCTTTTTAATTCATCCCATGAGTTGGAAGCCCACACGTCATCCACTACAATGAAGTACCTATTACCCTTCAAAGTTTTATAAAGTTTCTGTTTTAGGTCTGTAATTTGCATGCCATTCAATCCATGACCATTGCCTAGCATGGAACTTAGAAGGCGTATAAGCAGTTCCCGCAGATAATAATTCTGAGACACTGTTAACCATGCACGAATATCGAAGCGTTGCACAACATATGAATCATTGTAAATTTTTCTAGCTAGTGTAGACTTACCAATCCCTCCCATCCCAACAATTGGGATGACCTTCAACTGATCGGAGGATTGCCCGATTAGTTCCTTAATTTTTAGCAAGTCATCATCAAGTCCCACCATATTGCTTTCATTAGAGGAAGCATAATTTGAAGAAGACTCCAGCACTAGGTTCTTTGCGTGCAGATCTTCTGGAACTGAATAAAGATTGGAAAAGGACAAAAAGATGGAGGATTTCATTGATGTCCTTTAATTGCTCAAGTATTACTATTGCACCTTAATGCAATATAATAATTTGTTGATAGAATAGTCATTTATAAATTACTGCTTATAAATAGTATATTAAATACTTTCTTCTTGGGATTGAAATTGTAGTGGATATTAACAAACTTAGAACATACTATGGAAGGAGTAAACTCTTACCAATTTCAGTCTTAGTACGAGAACGAGAGCTGGGTTCTACTGGGATACTTGGATGGGGTGGTCCTTCCATGTTGTTTTGTGCCTTTCATCTTTTCCACATCTTCCAAGATGCAATTAAGTTTTTCTATTGCCTTCTGTAAGTCTTCTTCATATGTCTTCCTAGTCACCTTGGAACTTGCACAACTGATAATACGCAATTCAATTATATCTTGTGCCTCATATGTCGTGTCCCTGATTCTTCCTTCCAAACGTGTGATTGTTTCTCCATTTTTGGGAGAAGAATCTTTGAGAAATGACACCAAGAAGCTCAGCTTTCCATGGAGAGATCTATATCTCTCTTCATGACGAAGTAGTCATGATTGATCTCCAGAATGTAGGATTTCTTCTAGTGTTTTGGAAAGGGTAATTAGAGCAGCGTAAGCCATCTCCAAAACTCTTCTCAGACTTACAAACTCAATCGAAGTAATGTCTTCATTTTGCAACTTGTTAATGAATATTTATCTGGATGAAAAATATGTCTTCATGTGAAAGAGCAGCTTGGGATTTTTAATAATACTTGGTGTTGATGCAGGTAAAAAGCAACTTGCTATTTCTTTAAACAATATTTGCAATTTCTTTAAACAATATTGTAAGGCGGCTATTCAGAAACACATGACACTGAATATAAAAAACTATTTGTGTTCCTAAATATTTTACTTTTCAATTATCAGCTGGCAATGGAGACACCAAAATAATTAATTTCAATACATGAAATTTCATAATAATTTATTGTCAGTTGGAGGGAGGTTTGGCACTTTGCGTCAAAAATTAAATGTATGTTCTTTGAAACTATAAGCAAAAATCATTATCTAGAGAAATATGTACTGAATCCTTAATTGGTTTCATTAGGTGGAAATTGAAACATGATACGGATAGATTAGAAAAGTGCATAATTACTTTTGGGACTTGACCGAGTCATTGACCCGGCGAAAGTACTAGTTTATAAATTAATGTTAGGAAAATACTCTTTAAGTTTTACCTTTTCAACAATATATTAATTGAATTTATTTTTTTTAGCTCTTTAAGAGTATTCCTTGCAAATAGAAATTAGACGTGAACTTAAAAGTTCCAATTAAGCAATTAATTGGACTCCTTTGTCCACTTATCCGGTCCCATTTGTTTATAGTACGCTTCTTAATAAATTAAATGTGAAGTGCTCAATATTTCTAAAGTAGTAAAAACTTACTAGCATATGCATGTTATAGGTGGTGTGTGTGGGTGTTGTGTGTGGAATCTCAATTTGGCGTCTGATGTATGATATGCTATGGCACCACATGGACCATGTGACGTGCAGAGTGTCTACATGCATGCTACATGGTTCATGTGGTGTCATAGTGTACAATACATCGGACGCTAGATCAATTTCAGTTGTGTGTGTATTCTATCTTATTTTTTACTTTTTATTTTATTTTATTTTTTCTTTCTGGGTGTTGGGGGCCGGGGAGTTTCAAGTTTCTACTTTCTAGACAAGCAAAGAAGATGAGAGAATTAGGAAATTTATATGATTGATATTTTGACTGATGGAGTATAGGAATTCACTTGCATGTGTCATTGATGTTTTGAGTAATAGATTAGGAAATTTTCCACCTAATAATTGATAAAATTGGGAGTTTGGGATCCCATGTATCTAATTGTCTGGTTTTTTATTGACCAGTCTAGTGAATTCGTGGAATATAGTTTTTTTCCTTTATTCCCCATAGAGATGATAACTTTTATTGGGCGGTTTATACACAACCAGCAGGAAGCCAAACGTTCAGCATGATCTCATGATGCTTACCCTAGCTAAAAATACGGTTTGTGTACTTCTGCAGAGAAAGGAAGGAAAATGCTTAGAAAATTTGATTTACAAGAAAGCCAATTAAATTTACTCTTCCACTCACCCCTTCATGTAGCAGAACTTTAACAAAAAATAAGATGGAGCAAATTTAGAAAAATGATGTTAGAAAGAAGTTTGTAAACAGCTGATAGATTATGCACAAATTCAGGAACTTTTACCTTACGGATGGTGATGAAACCGATAGGAGCTCTATATTTTCGAAAACGAGGTATGATAAGTAGCTGAAAGCCCTCGTTTCCAATATCATGCTGTTCCTCTTGGATTGATCTTGCAGAAGTCTGGACGGATGATGACTCGCATCCAACCAAGACAATTTGTTGAAGAGTTAGGATTTCACCTATTTCGGAAGGGATGCACTTTAAATTCGGGCAATTATCGAGAACTAGGTACTCAAGGTTCGGGAAATGTTGTGCCTCTGTTTGCCAACTAGCCATATTACTTTTTTGAAGAAAAAGGAACTTTAATTGTTGAAACTCCCCTTCATTTGTTTTCCATGTTGTGCTTTCAAACCTGCAATCTTTTAGTTTGAGAACTTCAAGGTTGGGAAGTGAACCAATCATCGACATATTTTCCCAAAAAATTTCACAATGCATCAGATGTAACTTCTTCAAGCTTGGAGGGAAAACAAAATTTTCAGATCGGAAGAGCACACAAATCTAAGACCGTAACAGCACTTCAATGTTTCAAGTTGGTGCAGATGGGCAAAGTTCTCAAGACCATAGTCTGACTCGTACGGCGGCCAGCGAAGGTATGACACTCGCAATGTCTTCAAGTTAGGATAGTATTTGGTACATACGAAGTCATATACGCCAGAAATTGTTTGTAGGTACTCATTTTCTGTAGCCGAAGGACAAGGCAAGTAAGCAAGGTGAAACATGAGATGCCTTACCCGTGGTATCTCCCAAATCTCTGTTGGTAAGACTAACCTCACTCCATAATCCGACGGCTTCGGGAAGATAATCAAGGTTTCGAGATTGTGCAGTTTGGATATTGAGGAAGGAACTTTACCTTCCCCATTGTAGATCAAAGAAAGATACCTCAAATTAACAAGTTTTAATTTTTCAACCGGAAACTGAGGGAAAGTAATATTCAATGCATTCAACACCTTGAGCAGTTGAAAACGTATGCGAATTGATGTTAAACTTTCTCCAAAATACAGAAGAGTTTTTACATTTGAGCCATACATGCCTTTGAAGTCGTATCGCTTTTGCTGAAGAATACTAATCCGACAGTAGCTTTTGAGAATTTCAGGAGCAATACCAACTCCATCAACGGCAACGTGAACAAGCTTTTCCTCCTGAGCTTTCCTTACTCACAAATCTCTCATGAGGTCATGAATCCTGCAGGTTATGATTTCACGAATGTAACTCCGATCATGAACCATAA
>CAVNYN010276523.1:0-10352 GCA_963692815.1 Nyctanthes arbor-tristis
TTTGTTAGATTTCCGCTACGTAAGCAATAAAGCTCCTTATCAGGAGGGGAAAAAATCTAGTATTTCATGAGTACTGAGCACTAGGTACTCCTGGTCAATACATGTGAGATTCAGGGCCCAAACTAAATAACAAATTGGGGCCCTTAAATCCATATGCAGGTCTCTGATTGGTCAGGAGTACCAAGTTCAATACTCCATGGAATACTGGACGTTTTTCTCTTATCAGGAGATATATAAAACTTCTTAGTCGGACAAGTTATTGAACATATATAATACCAAAAGCATGCAAAGGCATTCATTGTAGGGATATGATAGCCAAAAATCCCGATCCACACCAACTCAGATAAACATCTTCCTTTGAATAGTAAGAAGTTATTATGGAAATAGGAGAAGACAATCAAAATGGAGCATTCTTTACTTATGAATTATGAATTTTTCCCCTTATTGGTAGATTTTTTATTTTTATAATTTAATTCTAACCCGACACAATTTTTAATAAAAAAAATCTAAAAAGAATTTCATACATGCATTCGATTGTTGGTCAATTGCTTTGTGGATCAAAAAGGAATTATCTTTGCGTTACAATTGATGGATCACGATAACAATTTATTTTTGTAAGACAAATAACAATTTTGGCCGATCCATTTTCATCACTAATTGATTTTTAGCATTTAATGATCAATCTTTTACACTAAATTTAGAAGCAATGTCACATTTAATACTTTGAGGACTTAAGTGTCACACTTGTCAAACATTTGAGCGATCTGAAATTTCGTCTCATATATCTCCTCTCACACACGTTCCCACAGATAGAAAGAAATTGGGAATTCCACGGAGAGATATTCATCAGATCAGGATCTCTCAAGATGCACGGCTACACGGGGTTGAGCACCAGCAGCCATGGGAAGGTTGATGTTGACATAGAGTCGGGAGAGACGCTGTATCCGGGCATTGGGCACGAGAGAGAATCTGCTTCGATGGGGATTTATACGAAAAGTCTATGGAATTTTGGCATCTCAGATTGTCCTCACCACAATCGTCTCCGCAGCTGTCGTTCTCTATGCCCCCGTCAATGACCTGCTCAGGGGAAATTCTGGGCTTTTGCTGTTTCTCATGTTCACCCCATTTATCTGTAAGGATTCATTGTGAAAACCCTTGATCTAATCGTTGTACTTGCGAGGGATATGGATATGTACGTTATGGTGATGTTTGAGTGGGGATCCGTGATACGTGATTCTTTTATGGATATATTTATTGACTATTATTTATTGATGTTTTGATTGAAGTTTGAGTATCATATCTCCTCTGTTATATTTTTTAAATATGATCTGCATCTAGATTGAGATTCAGGGTCTTTGCTGTTAATCCTGTTCACCCCCACTCTATAAGTAATTAATGGAGAATGACTTCTATCTCATTTTTGTAGCTACGTGAATATATATATATATATATATATATAATATCTTGATACTTGAATGCGGATGTGCTTAATTATGTAATTGTATGATTTTAATGTGGGGTTACTGAAGATATAAATAATTATTCTTTTGATTAAATTTATTTGATATTATCTTGGACTTCTATACACTTATATTATCTCTTACTAAACTTTAAAGCCTATTTGTTAGATTAAATCATCTAAAAGTCCAAAAACATCAATTCCTTTAACGATTTCGGAAAATGGTGAGAATACAATTTTAGGTCACTACTTAATTGATATTATGACATTGGCTGTTTTGTTATGGTGGGTGGGGAGGTTAGGTAACTGTATAAATGTACATCTGGGAATTGTACGGTCTTAAAATTTAGAGGTAAAATTGACACTAGAAGAGAGAGGACAAGCAAATGCATGTTTTATGACAATTATGAGATATATAGCACTGTAAGTTACTATTGTATTCTCTGCCAATTATAACTGTGCTGGTGTGTTTTGCCTAAATGTGCATCTAGAAAATATCGCAAATAAAAAGGCTGGAAGGCATGGATTGCAGCCTTTTCCATCATTCTTCGGAATAATTGCATTCTGATCCATGATTCCCTTTAAGTTATTATGCACATGGATCACATGATGTCACTTGTTAGGTTGTTTAATTTCTGCTGTCAAATATCATCAGACACTATTCAATTAGTTTTAGTTTGTTCGTAGTTTTTGTCAGTTTTCTTGTACAAGCCAGTTATACTTAAGTGCCACTGGTTCCTTACAAGTTGGACGGCCGATATATAATTTGTTTCACGTTCTGTTTCAATTCATATATTCTACAATACTGACAATGGGTAGTTAATGGTCTTTTCTGAAAATTTCTTTTCGTCATAGTTTCTATGCTTTTGTAGGACATTTATTATGTTCAGGTGTTTTATGGCTGAAGCATAGTTAAATGGCTGTTTTGATATTGTCCAGGGGGTGATTGCAACACTGTTAAAGGTCTTTATAGCAGTTAATGTATTGTAGTTTTTAGATGGAACGTATGGCCAACTTTCATTTACAATATGTAGTAACTATGATGTGTCTGCTATGTCTCGGAGTCTTATGCATAAACTTTCATTGAACTCAACATCACTTAGGTCAAGAAAGGATGGGCTTGTATGAATTGTATATGGGTGTGGTCTGCTTGCTGGTTCTTTATTACTAATGAATCTGATCTCTTGCAGTATTGTGGCCCCTGCACATTTATCAACAAAAGCATCCACTGAACTTTGTTTTCCTTGGGCTCTTTACTGCTTCCCTGAGTCTCACTGTTGGTGTGAGTTGTGCCAATACCGAAGGTTAGTAGCTTTCCACGAATTTTAATATAGATGTTCTGGTGGACTAGTATTTCGCTGAGTTTTCTTTCCTTGTATCTGATTCTTTGCAATTCACAGGAAGAATTGTACTCGAAGCCTTAATCTTGACCTCGGCAGTGGTTTTGGCCTTAACTGGATATACTTTCTGGGCTGCTAAGAAAGGAAAAGACTTCAGTTTTTTGGGACCAATCTTGTTTACTAGCCTCATCGTACTGCTTCTAACCACTTTTATCCAGGTCCTTCTCTATCTGCCCTTGTGTTACTCCAGTTTGTGTGTCATTTCTTTCTGTTTTACGTTGGTTCTCGGGATGTAAAAATGACTACATATTCACCGCAAATCTGGTTCTGATAGACAATTTTTGTTATTGTGTCAATGCATGCAGGTGTTCTCCCCTCTTGGACCTGCGTCAGTTGCCATCTACGGCGCATTCAGTGCCATCATTTTCTCAGGTTACATTGTTTATGACACTGACAATCTGATCAAGCGTTTCACTTATGATGAATACATCTGGGCTTCTGTCACACTTTATCTGGACATTCTAAATCTGTTCCTTACCATTCTGAGGATGATGAGACAGGGAGACAATTAAGACCACAATGACGCATTACGACTGCACAACTTGTTATTTGTCATATGTAGATAACAGGACTGTCTCCTTTATTAAGTGTAAAGATTGTCTACCCTCTCTGTTATAAAACGGTCGTGGCTTGTTGCTTCCATGGAAGCGCGAAAGTGAATATTAATTAAGGTGTGTAATACATTGTTCGGATGTGATTTCTGCAATATAATTTTTCTATTTGGAAAAGCTGTTGTTGCCTAAATTGATGCAGTGCAATGAAATTGTTTCTACCTTTATAGTCCTGCAATCCTTTCGGCTTTCTTGTTACACTCGCCATCAAAGATCTTTAGAAAAAAATTAACAAAAATCTAAATTGAGCAAAGCAAAGCATAATTCACTAAACTCGTAAGAGCATCTCCAATGATAGATGGATTGTGAAAAATGTGTTGCCATATGGCTATAAAAATCCTACGTGGTACTAAAAATTGTAGATGATGTCTAGAAAACTGTCTACGTTGGACAGTTCAAGGCATCCATGATTTAATTTTTCACATTATTTCTACAATTTTTTTTCCTTCTTAAACGAATAATTGATATGGTCATGGCATGTCTCTTCATCAATGCACACTTTCCATTGGAGCTATTTTCTCTTCTATTTTCATTTTATTTGCACATCCATTCCAATCAAATAGTATCATTGGAGATGCTCTAATTACTATAGTTTTATTACTAAAACAGTACCACATAGTTGTGGGAGAACCTATACTTGTCTAGATAAAATATCTCAACCGTGTGTATTCATTTACAAGAACAAAAACATTCTAATTCTAATTCTTTTATTTTTTTTCTTAATACAGAGAGGATATATGGGAGGAAAGGGGAGAGGAACAGCATTCTAATTCTAATTCTTCCCTTTCTTTCCCTTTCTTTTTTTTTTTAATACAAAGGAAGTGGAAGGGAGGGGCAGATGGAATTCGAACACGGAGATTCTCGATAAGGGGTTGAACCTTTACCACCACTAAACCAACTCCTTCATCTCTAATTGTAATTCCATAAAGACAAAGCAAGTGAGAGAATCTAAAAAAAACAGGGTTTGTAAGCTGAAGAGATTTATTACCATTTTTTTTAATAAGAATATTTATTACTTGATAACAATCATTTTAAGTTTGAAATAATTTTTGTAATGGGGGATTTTAATGTAAATCTAAATAATGAATAGGGGTAAATTAGAAAATTAAAAGTGTTCCTACATTCTCCTTTTTATAATACGAGTAATTTAAACGTGCTTTACATGTTGTATGACAACATATACTGTAATAGACAAAACTTAAAACAATAAAATAATTAGATTTAGATTCTTATCATTGTTGATAGTGCATTTAAATATATGTAAATCTATGATATCACTACTTCCACAATAAAAAAATTATAATCATTTTTGATTTGTTAAAACTTATTTTTAAACAAATTTCTATAAAATACTGATCTAAAGGGATAAAAATATGATATTGTTGTTTTAGTATTGAAATTGAGCTAAAATTAACCACAATAATAACTAAAGATTAATTTTGGAATTGAATTAAATAATACACTAATTGAAATTAAGGAAATAATGTGGGATATAATAAAAATAGAATTTGAAATTAAAAAAAAAAATTCAAAAGAGAGTTACAATTAATACAGTATGAAATAATAGTTGGAATTGAAATTAACTACAATAAAAACAACACTAAAGATTAATAAGGGTGTAATAAATACAAATTGTTTCAAGAAAAGTTTCACAATATATATTTGATTAATAAGCGTGTAATAAATAGAGTGTAATATTTTAATTTCGTAATATTTTAATTTCTTCACGATGTTTTAATATATTGTGATTAAATTTTAGAGTAACAAATAAGGTGTAATAAAAAAGAAATGGCACAATGGAAATTAAAAGAACATGGCAGGGGTAGAGGTGGAATTCAAATGTTTTACAAAGATTTCACCTTTTATATATGAGTGATTAATAATTAATATGTGTATTTTCAGATTGTACTGCAGCGGTTAAGATACTCGCGTCTCAGTAGAAAGTCCTTAGCTCAAATTACACATCTCTCTCTCTCTCTACGTGTGTGTGTATGTGCATCTATATTATATCTGTGTGTATATACATGACGACAGGGAAACAATGAAGCAACCCAGTAGAGTCCAAGTCTTAATCAAATCTTAGACACAGTGGACTGCATACTGAAAGGAGATTCAAACAAAGAAAGTTTCGCACTCTTCAAAGTATTGTGGAACAGTGCTAATAGCCGAGGCACATGAATGTTTACTCCCAGCCACTAGATTGAAATCACCTAAGACTCGATATAGTTTCAGCAGAATAAGATCAGTAACTCCCACATCAGTGGTGAATTCATCATTTGTTTTAACAGCTTCTCGATCAAATTATGAAGTAACATAGACTGCCTAGTAGACATGTATTTATAATGCTGTTGCAAAAAACACTCGAATCCTTCACATCAATCTGGTTTCTTCAAGTTCAAGCAGTTATCTGTCGCTTGGCTGAATAACTCCTGCACCTGCTTTAGTTCCTTTTCTGTCACATCAGCAACATTTGAGATTTTCAGTTTCAACTTGGGGTAGAACACAGCTCAAATTTCAACCACCAAACCGAATAATATATTTTATGGTTAATTCACAACCACCAAACCGAATAATATATTTTATGGTTAATTCATATTATAGTTTCCTTCAGTTTGACCAAATTACCACATTCAGTTCTTGTTCAGTTTTGACTTTTGGCTAGGTGTAATAACTAAGCTACCAAATTTATGAAGTAACGGGTGACAAACAGGCAAGGATTACGAGTCGGGAGATCGTCTAAGGATTGAGGAAATCATTTTGTTCAGGAAAATGAAAAAGAAAAAGAAAAAGAGAAAATTTGCATAGAACAGAAGTAGAAAGTTATGAACATTTCTGTTCGGTTAGACGTTCGTAACAAATTCATTTCGCGTCCAAGAATACAGCAAACACAACCAATATGAACTGTGCACCTTTTCTCACCCACAGTTTTAGCTCTACAAGTAAATACTTTACTCATTCCCACTGTATCCATCATCAAGTTTCATATTTTATTATGAAACTTGAATTATTAAAGTACCCGATGTGAATGTAAAATTTCCTAGGCTATTCAGCAGATTCATGTCCTGCTATATTTTGTGATATTTGTCCAGCTAAATTTTGTGATATTCACTCTCCTGTTGATTCTATTGCTTTCTTGAGTGTGAATGATTGGTCAGATTGAATATCTTACCTGCAGCTTCTAGCTGCTTTTGAAGTTCTTGGCCTATTGCATCATTTTCAGCCTGCAAAGTGATCCTTTATTCAATTAGCAAAGCTTTATTATACATACAGGTTTGATACAAGAGTAGATTTTTAGGCATCTACGTGACATGTACATTATGCAACATTGAGAAAAACAAAAAACGATGATCATGGTATCATTCATCTTCAGCATCCATCGCAACCCATTTGCACAATGGCACAACATAAAATTAAGGATAAAATAAAGAAATCCCACGTAAACAAGTTGTGCTCATGTCTTTTTAGATAGAATAAATCTAACTATTGAACTAAATAGTTCTTGATTTTCATCCAGGAATTACCAACACTTGCAAGCTACTGCTTTTCACTTAAAATACTTTCTTGATTTTTCAAAAATTATGAGCTACATGAGGGAGTGCATGTGGTGACTCATCCAGGTGCTCTATAGGCCCAGTGCGGTCAGTGGACCCCACTGAACCTTGGTACAACCCACTAATATTCTAAATGGACCACACTCAAATGTGGACCCAACAGCCCACTTGCGAAAGATTTAACTGAAACATTTGTAGATGTCCAACCAAAATTTTGAGTCCACTAGTATTCTAAAATGGTTCCAGTCTTCTTCCTTGTATAGAGCACCGAACTTTACAATTCGATGTGGGATTCCAGTGTTCTTTTGTATGAAAATTTTAGAGCTGTCAAACTTTAAAAATTCGATGTGGGATTCCAGTGAGATCCAGCCGTCTCTTCCCATTTGCCTAGTTATATTTCAGATCTAAGGCCTTACTTTTCTTTGGAAATAACTTTGTACTTGTAAGTGGAAGAAAGTCGAAACTTGCTTCTAGTCTTCCTTATATTCTGAGCAATCTCAACTCAAGAAACAGGCCAAGGGAGGATGTTTTGTAAGTGGTGGTTGCCCCTCTTTAGTGGGATCCCAAATCCAGTTGATTGATTAGGAGAGATTTCCTTTATGTTTTATACCTCGTTTCCTTCCCTTCTCTATCTTCTGTTAATTCCTCTTTTATGATACACCTAATTAAGGAATTTCCTAAAAGATGATAAAAAAATTTGATGCGAGAAAGGGAATTGAGTAAAGGAGCCAGTCTTTGGTTTTATGTTCTCTGGATTGTATTGCTTTTGGTGGTATTTGAAAAGTCAAGTGTGCCCATTTTTTGTGTCCTTTGGCTTCTCCGGTAAATGACATATTACTTTTAAGGGCTCATTTACACTTTGTCTGTCTTAAAAATTTCCGACCGCACTCAACCAATATCCGACGCTCTTCCGATCTCCCTGATTCAAATCACACCTGCTTGGCAGCTTTCACAAATTCTGCACTCATTAGCTTGGGTTGCTTAGCAAGATCAACAGCATCTTTGGCAGCCTTAGTAGCAGGAGGTTCTGGGTAATTAGGTGATAGCCGGACCGGAGGGGCATCCCTTTGAAGTGTGCCCAATGTATTGAACGTAAGAGATGCTATTAGATCGACTTGTTCTTGTAGTTGAGATATTATGTCCATGAAAATTAGGCTCGACCTGAGCTTTGGCTCAGGCCTTTTCCGAGCCGAGCTGGGCCAGTTTGGCTGGCTCGACTTTTTTTAAAAATTTTTCCCTATCTTAGTTTAATTTTTTTCTCTTACCTAAGTTTGACACGAGCCCTAACGAGCCGGCCCATTTTGGCCCTGTTGGCCAGTAATTACGGGCTTGCCCCTGAATTTAGGGCTCGACTCGGGCTCGGACTTTTACGGGCGGGGCCACGGGCCGCCAGAGCTGACCGACTCGTTATACATCTTTAGAGTTGGACAAAAAATATGCTTCAAGTAAATGATTGGAGAAAAAATAAAGGAAAAATAAAAAAACTGAGATTGTGGAATCATAAATAGGAGGGAATCTGATTTCAGAAACTTAGTAGCATTTAATAATATATAAATTTCTATTTATTTTTTGATGTTTGCAGATAAAATAAATTATAAATTTAAATTAATTGAAAACTAAACTATAAGACATTTAGTCCTTTAACATCCAAATTGGCTCAACTCTAGCGCGGTCATTGTCCTTGAGGTTGTTGGCCAAGCCATTGGTAACGTTGTATCTACCAACATTAATTTACTAGCATATTAGTTAAAATTATATTGTCATTTAAATTGTAGTCAAGTGGTTAGGATGTTTGTATTTTGAGTTAGAGGTTTCGGGTTCAAAACACACCTACCCTCCTCTATATCTCTTATGTATTAACAAAAAATGTTAAAATATCATTTAAATAGTTTTTGCGCAAACATATGGGCGTCGGTCTGGAACCATACTGATGCCAGTTGGTTTGGATTTTTCGAGAACCGACATTGACGTAAACCATCGATTTATTGATTAACCGACGTTTTGGTCAGTTTTTGACCCTTTTACAGGCAATGACAGTTCTTTTTTGAGTATAAACACACACGTGTACACACAGAGAGAGAGAGAGAGAGAGAGGGAGAGAGAGAGTACATATGGCTGGGGAGGGCTGCATCGTGGCTCTATCAATAGATATATTGGAGAAGACACCTGTGGAAATAAAGAATAAGGGGAGAAAGGAAACTATTAGCATCGAATCTTAGGCAGTAGGCACTACGCTATGCAACTCTGGAAATTCTTTGTCTCGAGTAGTAGGGTTTTGAGTTTATCTGATTAATGTCTACTTTTAGTAGCGTTAGATATTTCTATTTGGTATATTAAAATCAAATATATTTGATTTTGAATGTACTATCTTTGATGGGTGTTGCAATGGCTCTATTTGCAGTATTTCTATCTATTATTTTGGAGATTTATAATTCTTCCGTTTTATTGGATGGAATTTCGATGAATTAAATCCACAAAGTCCTGGCTTTTGAATAAAAAATGAATCAGTTATAGCTCGGATTTCTAGCCTATTCTATTTTGGTAGTTCGATCGTGGAATTTTTTTCTTTCTGTATTTCCGGAATATGAGTGTGTGACTTGTTAGAATTGATCCTATTGATAGTACAGAGAATGGGTCTGTTATCTTGATAGAGATGTTTCTACTCCGTCGGATATTTATTCTAGTATCTGGAATACGGAATATATGAACTAGATTAAGAAATATTTGAACTATGATTCATACTTAATATTGACCTCGTGTCCGGACTTCAAAAAAAAATTACAAAGAATTAGAAGAAAAAAAAAAAGAAAAGTCTTTTTTTAGTCTATCTATTGATGGAATAAGTGATGATCCCACGGTTCTTACTCAGGGAATCCTTGGCTTAGCTTAGTTAAATCATCGTGGTTCTAGTATGAATTTGAGGTTTTAATCGATTCATTAGGATCTTAACAAGATAATTCCTATCAATTCAATAATAAAGAAAAAGAAAACAAAAAAGCCACATTAGATACAAAAACAAATTAAAGAAATAGTAAATAGTTAAAGAGAGAATTCAAGAGGCCCCTAAGGATCAACATAAAGATGATTGAGCCAACTTGATATTTTGGTATTATCGCCACAAAGAAGAGCTTTCGGATTTTTTTCTTCTTTCGTACATTCAGATAAGATTGAATCGGAGATTTAGGAGTTTCAAACTTTCTCTATTACATATCCGTTGCAACTAGTATTTGGGTGTTTTTGCTTGAGCTGTACGAGATGAAAGTCTCATATACGGTTCTGAGAGGGGGATTTTCACCTATCTCAATAAAGTCTATGATTGGTTCGAAGAACG
>CAVNYN010276526.1:0-14069 GCA_963692815.1 Nyctanthes arbor-tristis
CAACTCTAATTTGAAACGAAAATAGAATGGATGAAAATAAGGCCGGGGTGGATATTAGCCATTAATATGATTTGAAGTCATGGTGGTGATGTGTTGATAGCCAGTCTCGTTACTGTTTAGTGTTATTATGACATCAGATGACTGGTGTCTAAACATGGATATGGGTACCCATCAATGGCACCCAATGTCTTATGCAATGGTGGAGCCAGCAACGAAAGTGGGTGCGCCAGATCGAAGAAAAATTTTTTCCCCCTAATACATACAGCTTAATTACTCAGTATATAATTTTTTTTTAACAAGCTAAAAATTTTTTTTTCCCAATTTGGGCTGTGCCGGGGACCAAGGGAGCACCCCTGGATCTGCCAGTGTCTTATGTGATTGCATGTATACACACCATAGAAATACATGTAACCACATGGCCTGCATATTGTGGTTAAATGGGACATTAGGTATTATAACAGCACCGATATGAGTATTAGACAAAGATAAATCTAGTTGTAAAGATGAGTTTATAGAAAATGCATGAAATTACAATTTCACGCACGTGTTATTATATATGAATAGGGAGGGCAAAATAACTATAACCAATCGGACCAAACCAAAACCAAGCAGTTTTGTCTAGTTTGGTTCGGTTTTTCTAAATTTTCAAACAGTTATGGTTATCGAAACAAATAACCATTTGGTTGTGGTTTGGTTATGGTTTTCGAATTTAATAAATTAATTCTTGATTTAAATTTATAAAGTTAAAAGAATAAAGTTACTTAAACAAATCTCGATTTGTACTGAAATCATGTATCACAAACCCTAAAGTATAGTTATTCCTTTCAGTCGATAACTTCATTGAACTATATTTTATAATTTTTTATATAACTACAACCAAATCAAACCAAACCAAACCAAACCAAACAAAAATCGGTTTTGGTTTGGTTATAATATTACAAAATAATCGAATGGTTATTTTATTAAAAAACTATCGGTTTTCGGTTTCGTTTAGTTTTCTTAAAACCACGACCAAACCAAACCACGCGCCAGATCTATATATGAATCAAAAGAAAGAGAAAATAAAAAGATAAAATTATAATTTTACCTCTTTATTTGTAAATCCATATATAAACCTATTTGTACATATAATATCGTCTGCTACTGATGAGAGTGAAATAGCTTAGAAGAGAAATCACCATATATTAATTCTGTAGTGTGTCTTTTATTAGAATGACAATTTGACTCGTTAAAACCATAGTTAATTATCTCAAATGTCACTGAATTTTTCAAAAGTGATCTCATATGCCACTATGCTTTAAACTTATCGCTATTATCACTATAATTCTTAAAAGTTATCTCGCCCACCATATCTTTTAGGAATTGTCCCACTTATTATTGAACTTATCAAAATCAAGCTTACTCACTTTGTCATTCAATTACTTGAAATTGACTATTTTTTAAATTGAAAAGTTATATTTGATCGTATCAGATCAATCCGAATTGGTAGAAGAAGAGGAGGCTGACACGCCCCAAAGTGTCACCTGCTTGCTTGTGCCGCGTCACTCGGCTCATGTACTGACCCTCAAGTACACAAGTTTGAGACTATATATTTAAATTAATTTTTATTACTTTCACTTTCAATCGATCCAAGTGCTATTACATTTTAGTATTAAAGCTCATAATTAGACTTGTAAGTGAGTAGTGACACTCGTAATACTACACTGAAATATTAATAATAGCGTGTAATAGTATCGATACACTAAAGAAGAGAACACTCGTTTAACTGAATATATTTCTGTCTTATCGATAATTGCCATTTTAGTATTGATAAGACGCCTTGCCTTATTTTTATTCTTTCAACTTTAGACTACAAGTATTAATAGTGATATTTCATACTATTGATAGTATTATAATAGTTGTCAAATACAAATTTATCTATCTATAAAACTATAACTTTAGTATTGTATTTCATTGAGAGACTAGGAATACATCAAAATACAAGCTAGGAGCAGATTATTGCAACTTGAAGAAGTTTGGTCATATCGCGATGTAGTCTCATAATGCACAGTCCGTTCAGTCACATACACATGTTCCTCCTTCTCCAGAGATAACACCCCTGAGCTTGAATTCAAGTCACATAGATTCTTTTATAGCGTCTACATTTTGAAACATGAAAAACGTGAATTCATAGAATTCGGTGAGTAACTTCTACACATACAATTCTTTTAGTTTGAAAATATGTCCTGAGGGGGCCCAATTACACTACTTCAGATCTTACCCAAGCGCTCCATAAACTTGAACTTGTCACGTGTTCAGAGAGCGTATACAAATCATAGCATAACTTAACATGAGGACTTGATCATTGGCTACCTTATTGTAACCTCTCAAGTACATAACTATAATTTCTAACATGGCCATAAACATCATATCAATATGGGTAAGATCTTCCATGATAATTACTTTTGAAAACTTAAATCTTAGTGTCATCCAAGATATATAATCACTTAACGGTAACATAATTTTCTTGCAACATGATTGGAACATAAAGTTATGCAAGGAGTACAATAACCTTGCAACACTTACACAATTCTTGTAACTTCATACCATGAACATTTCTCATAGTAATTACATATAACACATAGGAGATATCATAATCACATCATATTATACACATAAGAAAACACATAATAGGGTATAGAAATCACTCGCAATAGGAAGTTTCCGTTTGATTTATTTTACTTAAAGAAGAGGCATTGGAGTTAGAAAGTCCACTTGTTTTCTGCTTCAGAGTATCGATAGTGTCATCCAAAGTATCGATAGTTGATACTGTACGAACTCAAAAGTCTCAAATGCTGAGTTATAAGACATCTAAATTAACTTTAAGGATCAATATGTATCTTTCTCAAAGTTTGGGGCCATGCTTTAATATTATAATGAGAAAATCAATATACACGAGTTTAATAAGTGAAGGGCTTATTTAGAAGTTGTAGATGGCAAAAAAGACCAAAGCATAGATATTTGATAGTTGATGGACCATAATAATGAAGGCATGAAATATGAAGACTAAGAAGCAACTTATCAAAGAGTGCTGTTGGCCCTGAACGGAAATGAGAAGACATCAATATTTATACAATTACATGCTTTATGCATGGTTGCCACTTGGCAACCATGCATAGGGTTGCCATTAGGGATGGCAACGGGATGACTATTACCTGATACCTACGAGTACCCGCCTCGAATACCCGCCCCGTTAAGTATTGAGGTAGGTACAGGGTGAAGGGTTTCGCCCCGAAATCTTATTGGGTCGGGGTCGGGAAATGGCCGCCTCAACCCGCCCCGACTCGATACCCGATTTATTTATTTATTTATTTTTTCAGAAAAAAATTTAAAATCTAAGTAGTGAGTTGGTGAGAGATCGAGCCCAGATACCCAAGATAGAAACAATAAACCTTAACCATCCCGACTAGTACCTTTTTTGTTGAATTTTTAACTAACCTTAATGATTAATTCATTCAAAATTTGAGTTTTCTTAAAATAAAAAACTAATTCAAAAACACAAACCAAACCCCGTCCCTAAATCAACTCCCCTCCTCTCATCTCTGTCTCTGTCTAACTTAAACCCTTCAACTTCAAGTCTCTACTAGTCCAGCCAATCCCAAAGTCTCCGCCGCCGCGACGCGCCGCACCGTTCTCTTATTTTTTATTTTTAAAAAATTTTTTCCTTAACGGGACTGGTAACGGGTAATTTTTTCGTACCCGCCCCGTACCCAATTCAATTGGGTACCGAGGGGTACGGGTGGGGATTTCCTTAACGGGGCGGGGGCGGAGGAAGACATACCCGCCCTGAACCCGCCCCATTGCCATCCCTAGTTGCCACCTTTCAATTTGTGGCACTAGCCACATATTAGCACATGGATAATTTGTTATCGCATCATATGGCTACCACTTGGCAGACATATATTGATTATTATTTTCTACTAACTGACTTGAAATATTGATAGTACATAGTCTTAATATCAATAGTCTGTTAAGTTCGAACTACTAAGAAATATTTGCACTTTTAATTCATAATAAACATGTTTTCAGTCATGATTTTTAGTGGGTCGTTAGAGAGGCTCCCTCCATGTTTAGCCGGAAATGGCAATGAAAATGGGCTAAAGCCCGGAGGGGTTGGGGGGCTCCTTTATTTTCCGCTTTTTGGCTACGAGAGGAGGAGATTCACTCCTTGCTGCTGGAAATGGCCTTTATTGCCATTTTCAGCTACCAAAAGTGGGGATGAACCCCGTTGGTGCTGCCTTACCGTTTCTGGCAGTGTCAAAAAAGACTAATCGTATAAATTAATGAAAGGTTGGGGATTCAGTAAGTTGAAAAAAAAAGGTTAAGGACTCAGACAATATTAAATACAGAGGTTGGGGACGAAACGTGAAATTAACCCCATTCATATTGACTCAATTGGAAAAGTCCTTCTGATCAAATTGTTATAACCACTTGATCTAAAAGTTTAAACTGATGAATCGAGTTAATTTTATATTATTTGTTATATTATATCACAGGTAGGCGGGATCATTCCTCCCATCAAATCCTAACATATGCATATGCATATTTCATTTAATTGGATGGCGCGGAAATTCGATCCAAGACATTTGCTTGCTCTGATATCATGTTGAATTGTTAAGGTCACTTGATCTAAAAGTTTAAACCTATAGATCGAGCTAATTTATATTATTTATTATATTATACCTTGAACATATAGTACAGAGGTAACTGCCGTTACAAACTTTAAGATTTTACACTTAGAGCCTCTAATTTGTGTTCATCTTTCATGGATTTTCTCTTGATATATCATTTAAGTCCTCGGTCGGCATGGATTTTACGCTTACAAAGATAAAAATTCTCTAGCAAATAAAAAAATTTTCATCTCTTTTTGGCCAGTATGATATTTCCTTGGTCCTACAATTGGAGTTCTTGGTTTGATAAAAACTGAAATGTGCTGCATTTCTTACTATTTTACTAATGGAAATGCAGATATCGTTGATCTAATTGCATGGACCTGTCGGGTTGTACGTTGGAGAAATATCTCGACTCGAAAATCCAAGCCCGAGATATATGGTTTTATATCACATAAAAGAGATTGCAGAAAAGGAGGGACTTATGTGCGTTTACCTTCCAATCAAAACAAACAATTACAATATAATATGATATAATGAGTATCTTAGAATTGAAGGACCATTGCAATTTGCATCCAATACATAAAGTCGGGAAGAAAGCAAATGGTTCCACGATATCTGATTGAATTACCATTGGAGTGCTTGTGTTAAATTTTGATGCTTTACTAACAGGATTTCTGTGATATTTTGATTGTTTTTAAGAACATTAGTACTTGAAAATAAATCTAGGATTGAAATATGTCAAAATTTCCTCAAGCTTCGCAAGCGTTATACGTATTTGGTCCTTCTATCCTTTGAGCCTTTTCGATATGTTTCCCCTGCACTTTTGTCTCATGGTTTCATTTTAGTAGTATAGAGAAATTGCATATTAGAGCTAAGAATAACTCTGAACTGGTATGCACACAAGTGGACTTTTGATCAAATAATTGCACTACCAAACTTATTGAACTGTTTACTAATTGAATTAATTACTTACGTACATTAGTTTCTTAGAAGAACTTCGGTTTCTTGCATTCAAGAGGCAGACCTTGAGGAAAACGTCTAAAATCCGTGCAATAATTGAGAAGATAACTGCATGCAACACGTAAAATTAGACAGTTCAAGTGATTGAATCTGAAAAATTCATATATAATATGTAGTGACAGTACCAGCAGAATTTCCAGGTACAAGTTTCAGTTGCATGTCTACCTGGCCGGTATGTACTGATTCTTCGACTGAAAACCCAATCCTGAAAACTTGTCGAGTGACAGGGTTAGAAGTTGACCTCCCTCGAGTATCCTGGCTAGTTGATTGCCCCCAGTGATGTCTATGTGCTGGTAGAAGTTTCCAGCTGAAGCAATCATAATATACGACATTATTAGAGAATGTAAAAACGTACTCAATGTCATGTGAGAAGATGGTAACATTTTCTTATGTATGATACTATGTTTCAATGAAAACAATTTCTTATTTTGCTGGATAAGTTTGAAATGCTTTATATAGGAATCCTCCTTTCTTGGAATCAAAGAGGCTGCGAAGAAAGTGAAGTTCAAGTTGCATTTATCAACTTGTTCTGATACCAAAGATCATTGCTGGCAATTTTAAATTCTTCCAAAACTCGTGGTTTTAGTTAAATCCTCTTTCAAATCCGATTTTGTTCCTATCTCATTATGCTGTCTTCTTGTGATCTTGATATAAAACTCACCAAAGGACATAGTCATAATTCTTTCATTAATTCAACTTACTTTCGTTTTTTCTTTCCATTGTTTTCTGTTGACTTACTTCTCTACCAATTTTCTATGGAGCCAGCGCGGGTTGCTTCTGTAGAACTCGCATTCTTACACAACAACACTTGATTTGATGAAAAAATGACGGCCCCAATAGTTTTTTACAAGTGGTGTATAGTGATAGGCAAGCAGGGTCCACTCCTCTTTCTTATTTTTTGTGGGTTTTTCTTTTTTTTTTTTGGGCCGGGGGTGGGTGGAGGTGAAGTTGAATACTCGTGTTGCTTATGGTGCCTATGAGAGTGGGGGGAAATTTTTGGCAAACAATGTGCCTTATTCTGAATGATCTACCTCCCGTATGTGACATGTCAAATGCGTGCCATTTGACATGCCATATCATGCATTGGCATGTCAGATAGCACACATCTTGCACGCTACATAAGCGTCTGACAGAATAATATATACCTCTAGACATCTGCCGGTAGATCATTTTCAGTCTTATTTTAGCACAATTATAATTAGTTGACTAATTTTTAAGTATTTAGCATGAACAAATATATTATTATGTATCTAAAATGGAGGCAGCCAGATAACCCACTGTTAGGATTGTGAGTGGCCAATCACGCAGATCGAATCAAACAAATTAGGGCAAAACAAAAATAAAGAACAGAAAGAACACCAAGGAATTATTTTGGCCCCGAAGGACCCCGGAAAGGTTCGCAACCCCAAACTTAATTGGGATTCCTATTCCTCACCGTTGACACTCAACCAAAGGTTGATTCGACCTCTCTTTTACTAGAACCAATAAAAAGCAACGCCAGGAATT
Organism: Nyctanthes arbor-tristis; assembly: GCA_963692815.1. Taxonomy (NCBI): domain Eukaryota; kingdom Viridiplantae; phylum Streptophyta; class Magnoliopsida; order Lamiales; family Oleaceae; genus Nyctanthes; species Nyctanthes arbor-tristis. The sequence continues at coordinate 7,179 of CAVNYN010276526.1, forward strand.
ACAAGCAGTCACCAAGACAAACCCAGTAAAGCAATTACAACAGAGTTCTCACTACAACACTCAAACTCTGAGGGCCTAACTCTTCTCACTACAACACTCAAACTCTCAGGGCCTAACTCTACCTAGAAGGAGAAAAGACCCAAACCCTAGCCTGTGTCTCACCAAAGAGGAGAGAGAGAGAGAGAGAGAGAGAGAGAGAGAGAGAGAGAGTTTACAGTATACAGAAAACCCTAGCAGCTTATGAAAAATGGTTAACCCTAATATGAGAAGCAAACAGCCTTTATATACTCCAGATGGACAGTTGAGATGGATCTTGATAATGTACGGCCCAGATCAAGTCATTTGACCCAATTAGGATCAACGAGAATTCTAAATGGGCCGTTAGCTGGGCTTCTAGTTGGGCTGGACTCAGAGCACCAATTGGGTCACCAGACTTCACAAATCTCCACCTGAGCCAATAAAGGATTCTACTTGTAGGGAAACTTTCACAACCTAGAGGTTTCATTGCCTTTTTATTACATGTACACAAACAAAAATAGTTAGACACAAACAAAAAATCACACAAAGTAATTCGTAAAGAAATAAAAGAGGAAAACCTTGAAGAATTTTACTTTTAACCTGAGTCAATGTTCAATAACACTAAACATGACTTAAACTTACTCAAGGGCAGAGACTTAGTACCCATATCAGTAGGACTAAACTGTGGAGGGATTTTATCCAATTGAACAGTCCCACTAGATACCAAATCCCTGATAAAGTGGAGTCTGACATCAATATGTTTGGTCCTATCATGGACCTATCATGGAAGACAGGATTCTTACACAACTATATAGCATATTGACTGTCAGAGTATATAGTTAACTTCTCTTGTGGAAATTGAATTTCCCCAAGTAAACCTTTAAGCCAGAGAGCCTCTTTCATAGCTTCAGTGATAGCTATATGCTCAAACACAGTAGTAGATAGAGCAACAATATGCTGAAGCTGAGACTTCCAGCTAACATAGCCACCACAGAGAGTAAATACATAAGAGGTAACGCCTTTTAGAATTACCCCTTCAGGGTACTTTTTATACACCAAGCCAACATCAATAGAATTTTTCAGATATCTTAATAACCACAAAGTGCTTCCCAGTTTTCAACACCACGATTAGACATGTATCTACTCAGAGTACTGACAGAATAGGCACTATTAAGTCTAGTACACACCATGAGATACATAACAGAACATATAGCATTAGAATAAGCCACATTTTTCATATACTCAATATTATCCACAGAAGTAGGACACTGATCCTTACTTAAAGCAAAATGTGCAGCTAAGGGAACTGTAACCTATTTAGCGTTCAACATAGAAAACCTTTTAGCACTTTTTGAATATAAGTTGTTTGACTTAAAACAAGCACAGATTTTTTCCTATCTCTATGAATATTCATTCTTAGGATTTTCTTAGCATACCCAATATCTTTCATATCAAATTAAGAATGTAAAGTCTTTGAATTGATAAACAACCTTACTAGAAGAACTGATGATCAACAACATCATTTCCATTATGAGTGCCTAAATTCCGTTGTTCAGGTTGTTTAACAAGTTGAGCAAGCATGCCAGATAGTTTATTACAATCTTTAATATAATGCCTAGTTTGACCACAACCACAACATTTTTTTTTTTAGATTTGTCTTTGTTATCTTTGTTCTTACCCTTCTATTTCTTTCCTTTCTTTTTATTCTACCGAGAATTCCCACTATTTTGACCCCCATCAGACTTCTGTTTATTTTTGTTATATGATTTTCCTTTCACCATTAATCCCTCTTGAACCTTGTGTTCTCTCTCACTCCTTAACTCAAGATCATTAGATTTTAAAGGACTTATAATAACATCAAGATCATATGTTTCCCTATCATATTTTATGGCATTTTTAACATCCTTGTAAGCATCAGGAATAGCATTCAAGAGAACAATAGTCTTATAAGAATCAATAGTAGTGTCACCAGTATTTTTAATACCAAGCAACAACTTATTAAACAAATCTAGATTCTTATAAAGTTCTATTGAGAGATCAAGTTCAAAACTGAAAAATCTTTAAAGCAAGAACATCTTATTTGGCAAAGATTTTTTGAGATAGAGTTCCTCTAATTTTTTCCATAAAACTCAACACTCTTAAATTTACCCACATTTCTTAACACAGAGTCAGATAAATGCAATACAACAGAAGCATAGGCCAAATCATCCATTTTTTTTTAATTTGAGCAGGTGTCATAGCATTATCAAAGGTTTTATCAAGAGCCTTAACAACTTTTTTGTTGAACAAGAATACTTTTCATTTTCTGTCTCCAGATCAGAAAATCTCGTTTCCCATCAAAATGAGGAAGATGATAAGAAGAGCTAGTCATATTGACAATTATGGACAAAAGCACCCAAACAAGAGAAGATCAATAACCAGAAGTTACTGAAGCAAAAGGCTGAACTATACACTCAATAATACCCAATAATTTCAATAAAACACTGTCAATATTCCATGTAGGAACAAAACATGCAAAACAGTCAATGGTCAGCCCTAGAAGTCCCAGGATTTCGTAAGACTCAATGATCTCAGGTCAAGGTACTTAGAGGGGGGAAAGTGCAGTAACATCGTAGTGGGTATAAAACTATAAGGCAGAAACAAGAACAGAAGGTAGTGAAAAAAAACCAGAGATAGATTTCTTGAGGATTTGACCAACAGACAAAATTCCAAAAAACAACTAAAAGTGAAATTAATTATTAAGAGTTTACAAGATTAATTCACACAAACAGTAATCAAGAATCCAGCCACAGAAATCCTAAGAGCATGATATCTAGTCCATAACTAAATATGTGCAAAACCCTAAATCCAGAACAAGAATAGAAATCCTCAAGAATAGAGAAACGACACTTACACGTCACTGGTGTTTGATTCAAACAACCAGAGGCTCTCACATAACATTTCTTAGCTCTGATACTACATGTTAGGATTGTGAGCGGTCAATCACGCAAATTCAATCAAACAAATTAGGGTGAAACAAAAAATAAAGAATAGCAAGAACACTAAGGAATTATTTCGGTCCCGAAGGACCCCAGAAATGTTCGCAACCCTAAACTTAATTGGGATTCCTACCCCTCACTATTGAGACTCAACCAAAAGTAGTTGATTCAGCCTCTCTTTTACTAGAACCACCAAAAAGCAACGCCGGGAATTACAAGCAGTCACTGAGACAAACCCAATAAATTAATTACAACAGAGTCCTCACGACAATACTCAAACTCTCAGAGCCTAACTCCACCTAGAAGGAGAAAAGACCCAAACCCTAGCTTAATTTTGCTCCTTTTTTGTAGCAGTGAGTTTACACTTTATAGAAAACCCTAGCAGCGTATGAAAAATGGTTGACCCAAATTTGAGAAGAAAATAGCCTTTAAATACCCTAGATGGACATTAGAGATGGATCTTTATAATGGTCGGCACTGATCAAGTCATTTGACCCGATTAGGATCCGCGAGAACTCCAAATGGGCCATAAGCTAGGCTTCTAGTTGGGCTGGACTCAGAGCACTAGTTAGGTCACCAGAACTGGCAAAATTTATTGGCCTTGCTTTGTGGGTGGGATTGACATGTTTCTATGTTAAGTTAGGGGGTTTCTTTTTATGTGACACATCCCCTTTTAAGCCTCCCCTAGTTCAATTTGACACTGCACACATGAGTTTATCTATTACGAATTCTTGGCAGCTTCCTTAGTCATAAAGAATTCCCACATTGTTAAAATATTTGATGACTATTTTTGTCCAGACGATACTAACCTAGTTAGCCTTATCTTGTACCAACTAGCTAGGGATTTCAAATTATAACAGGCCTCTGTGTGTCTGTATTCACGTAAAAATATATTTTTATGTTAAATAAGAGAGAGAATTGGTAGAATTGAATGTTGAAATTTGTGTAGTACATGTGAGTAATACGAGATATGTTGATGTAATTAGTTTGATCAAATTCAAATATGAAAAATAGGAAAGTGGGAGAAAGTTGTAATATGCAAACAAATTAACAGTATTATGTCACTAAAAGTACCTAACAACAAATGAATACGAAAAACATTTGTGATTTTTCTCGTTTAAGATAATTATGTAAATCGGTGATGAAAATTCATGCCGTGGGGGTTTTTTTTTATGGGAAAGTACTAGTGCAAGTCATATATGCTATTACATCAGTACAAATTTAATGCGCATAAAATTACATCCAATAAAACCCAACGTCAAGAAATATAATAAGACCGACATGATATTGGAGAAACCAACACAATTTAATTATCAATAATGGGAGTTGAACCTGGAACTTTAAGTGTAGCACTCATGCCAAGAGCTACTTGCTACTCCTTGTCAATGGTTTAGGTGTAGTTATTATTATTTTAATATTCATTACTTCTCATTTTTCGGACGTGGCAAAGTTTGTGACTTAATTCATTTTACATTCACAATTGAAGGATATAACTTGTAGTAAGTCCATCTACAAATAATTCTCAATGTGAAAACACAGAGCCAAGGGGCTTATCTTTGAATAGGAAAAAGAGCGGATCTGCGTACACATCTAGAACACCTCTAACAGAGGGACAAATAGTGAATTTTGAAAGAACTTATTGTCAACCTCTTTCAGATATGAATCTATCTGATTCAGAAGGGTAGAACTTGCATCAGTATCTCAACTCAATTCAAACATGGGTTTGATTCACACTCTATGTTCTGAGAAATATTTACGATCCGAAAAGAGGAAAAAACGGAGTCTTTGTCATATTAGGTAATATATAAGCCATCTTTTTAGCTCTTCTTCTGGTAGCTAGAAAATAGACATCACCAATGCCTTTGATCAACGATGTAATTCGTTCCATTAGAGGACCTTGAGGTGCTTGAAGTTGTGGCTATCGAATAAGGCATATAACATTTGATGTATCCGAGTCAAAAAACCACTTTCCTGAACCCCTGTTCCAACGCCACTTGAACCCCTCAAAGCAGAGCCCAACACTCACTAATGTGGGGAGAAAGATTTCCCATAACCACATATGAACTAGCCACCAACATCTTCCCCTCCACATCACACCCCACTATCCCTAAACTAACCAAATTTTTTCCCTTCTTTATTGATGCATCGACATTAACCTTCACGTATCCCTCCTCCGGGGGTTTCCACCTTTCCCTTTCCTTGCACCCGCTCTCCTCTCCCTTCTGTGATCTGACTTTATTAGTTTCGAAAAGAAATATTTTCACAGTACTCGTAACCACCCAACTTGCAATTATTTTTTATAATGTCATTTATCTAAATTAGTGCAAAAAAGGGTATTTATTTGCATTAACGATAATAATAGAATTAAAATTTATTGTAAACTATAGTTACCTTAATAAGATGACAAGAAAAAAATTAGATTATTGTTTAGTGGATATTAAAAATTAATTATTCCTTATTGGGAAACATAACCTTATAAAATTTCACTATACAAAAAAAATTATAAAATTTCATATTATTTATTTTTTAAATAATTTGATATGTATCTTTCCCGTGCAATGTACAGATGATAATCTTGTATGAAATTAAAACAAAACAGACAACTTTTTTTTTGGACAATATACAAAGGAATTGTAGGGGAGGAAAATCGAACCCTTGTCCAAAAGTTTAAACAATTAACACATATGCCACTAGACTACAAAGGTCTTGGTGCAAAAAAGACAACTTGTTTGCATCTATACCAGCCATATCGTTCCATGGTTAGCTTCATCTAGAATTAAATTTCATCCTTATGTCTCTAAGTTAAATGCAAAGCTCTATGGTTTCGACCATTGTAGCCTTTAAGGAGATTAAACAGTAATGTTAAAGTTTATTTCACAAAAAAGTTACCATGACTAAAACCGTCAAAATAAAAAGACATAGAAATAAAAAGTTACCTTGCAATTCTATGCAAACAAATCTAGTGTTTGACAATTTTGAAACCTTTCTTCTCTAAATCAGGGTTCATTAATCTTCTATTCTTTTGTTTTAGTGACATATAAGACTTAAAAAAAAAAAAGTGCTCATTTTTAGTTTAATATATAAAAAAAACTTAAAAAATATAAAAAACAAGAGTAATTCGCACCTAACGTCCCCAAATTTTCAACTATTAAGAAATTACATCCCCAAACTTTATTTCTACTTCTATGAGTCCTCAACCTTTACACAAATCCCTGGCCAGGTCCCTACTAACGGAAGTCGTCCAAATGAGTAGTTAACCATCCATGTGCAACCCAATTACCAAAACCAAGAGAGGGTATTTATGGTACAACACAGCTCATACAACTTCCATCTACAAGCCTTGTCCATTACCCTCCAAAACTCTTTCCTATATTTATATATATAAAATATGGGGACGGTTCGTTCTACAAACCAATAACTATGACAAATAATTAAACAAATGATCTAGATCATTTATTTCCTTTAATTTAATCTATCGGCCCAGTTTGTTTTCAGTTAATACCCACGTAAATCCCCCAGTTAATTCCTTGTTCAACAATTGTCTGCAAAAACATCCTTTCTCCTTCGCACCACCAACCAGTCGCCTCCCTCTTCCACGTCAATGATAGTAGCTTCATTGCACTGCCTGTCAAAAAGCCTTCCTCTGTAAGAATTAGATCCCTTTATGCTAAGACTCACTGAAACACCAAGAACTACAAACTAAATTAGGGGAAAAATGAATGACTTCGAAGCACGAGGGAATCCAAGAATCTAGAATGGTAAATTTTGATTTAGAGAGAGAATAAAGGATGGAATCCAAGAATTTAGAATGGTAAAAATTCATTTAGACAGAGAATAAGGATGAAAAAGATATATGAAGAGGTGCAAATTCAGGACGATTTTTCTGTAAAACCCA
>CAVNYN010276534.1:0-21705 GCA_963692815.1 Nyctanthes arbor-tristis
ACTGGATCAGCACACGGGTGGGATGTGTTGTTTTACATATTCAGTTTTCTAAAGGGTATTACACTGTTTACTTTGATCGTTTTGATCGGGACTGGATGGTCTTTCTTGAAGCCATATTTGCAAGATAAGGAAAAGAAGGTTTTGATGATTGTCATTCCATTGCAAGTTGTTGCTAATATAGCGCAGGTTGTGATTGATGAGACTGGTCCCTTTGGTCAAGATTGGATGACATGGAAACAGGTCTTCTTGCTTGTTGATGTGGTTTGTTGTTGTGCCGTGCTTTTTCCGATTGTTTGGTCCATTAAGAACCTGCGCGAGGCAGCAAGGACGGATGGGAAGGCTGCTATAAATTTGATGAAGTTAACTTTGTTTAGGCAGTACTACATTGTTGTGATATGTTATATTTACTTTACGCGGGTTGTGGTTTATGCCCTGGAGACGATCACGTCTTATAAATATCTTTGGACCAGCGTGGTGGCAGGGGAACTGGCGACGTTGGCTTTTTATGTGTTCACTGGTTACAAGTTCAAGCCTGAGCAGTACAATCCCTATTTTGCCATTGACGATGACGAAGAGGAGGCTGCAGCTGAACAATTGAAGCTCGAAGATGAATTTGAATTGTAAGTTGCCAATGCAGGGTATGTCAGTGTTGCATGATCAAATTGGAGAAGATTGACGTAGGTGTTGCCTTTTATGTGAGTTGCATTTGGTTACTCTGTAGTTGATCCTTTTTTTGGTCTTTATTCTTGTATTTCCTTGTATGCTGCATTTCAACTAGTTATGTAATTTCAAGGACTTCTATACTTGTTTGTGAATTTAGTTAGGAAAGCCAAATGATTATGGAAAAATAAAAATTACGTCTCTGATGTTAAAATAAGTTGGGGAATATTTACCTGTTTTTATTTTTTAATTATAATGTACTGGTGTAAGTTAGTTTCTAGTTTTGTTGTTCATGAACGAGAAACAGAGGAGCAGAGTTTGGGTGTGGAATCTAGAGAGAGCTGTTAATTATGGTGAAAATATTCCACAAGACTAGTCCAGTTAATATAAATTGTTATATAAACAAAAAATGAATTGGGTTTGTCTTGAAGATGATTATTTCCGTTTAGTGAAATAATAATTACCTGTTCTGATATTTATGTTCCTAATAAAAGGAGTTTTGACACCGGGTGTCATTGGGTGTCTCTGTTATGGGGACACCTGGCATACGTGGCGCATTCTCCTCAATTAATTTACATGGCTCCCTTGCTAATAAAAGTGTCTACTATTGAGATTGAACCTTCCACACTAGTGACAAGATTTCCAAGTCTAGTTATCACCATGTCCTCTCAATGGAAATGAGCTTTGACCTAAAAAATGCAACAATATTTTAAGAAGTTGAGATCAAGCAGATTCGTTATCATCCGAGTATGACCAGTAAATTAATAACCTTTCCACCGAACAAAGAGCAATTATCAGTAATAGCTTCCGCCACCCCCAGGGGGCCCCTTCTCTTCTCTCCTGTCTCTCAGAAGAAATAGTACATTACATCAGTCTTATGCTAACAGTGTGTATCCTTACTAAGATGTGCTTTTTCCGTGAAGCCATTTGATACTTTGTAATTACTATGCCCTCTAACATATTTTTGTAACTTAGACCATTGGTTTAAGCATGAAACCACTATCATTATGTCATAATTGTATTATCAATCTAATATTTCTCATCTGTGATCTGAGAACTTTGGCTCCCATTGTTACTAAAGGATGCTGGCTTATACTTTTGGCAAAACGAAGCTTTCAGTTTGTTTGCTTCAATGGAAACTGTTCTCGTCGTGGCAGGATCTTTCATGAAATTGGAAAGCCTGGATGCGTAAGTTGAATTTTATGTTTGTTAGAACAAATAGAGCTTTAAGCTCCTAAGGTTTTCTCATCTGTTTTTAAGATTTAGAGGGTTTGGTGAGTGCAAGAAACATGCCTTCGCAGCTCCTTATGTCTCTCTTCTTTTGGACTCGCATAATTTCCCATTTCGGTGTTGGGATTATAATATTCATCTGTTCCAGATACGAAGAAGATATCATATGTTTCTTAGTGCATCTAGCAGTACCAAAATGTTAAAGACTGGTCGTGTAGAGTTTCAAACATATGCTTTGATTCATTTGTGGGCTCATTCGTCATACCAAAAGTATTCTTTTATGATCCATACGTCTCTCTTATGTGTGAATGCCTCGCCTGTCTCTAGTGGTAAGAAGCTTCCTGGAAGTAGCATTAGTCATCAGTTCTATAAACCCTCTTCCACCCAACCCACTTCATCTCCCAAAAAAAAAAAAAAGCAGCCTACGAGTGATTGTGCCTCCGATTTTTTGCGGCACTGTGAGTGGACTCTTATCCTCATTTTTCCCTGTACAAAATAGGATTCATTAAATAGTTCTTTTTCACATTGCTTGGATGAATCTCATGGAATCTCAAGTGTGGATGCTGTGAGTTATAGCCCTTCTATTTGAAATGCAAAATTGCTGCTTCTATACTTTCCTCTCCAAAATTAAGCCAGCTCTTATTTATTTTTTATTTTTAACCCATGTCCTCCCCTTCTTGTGTGCTTACATCGAATTCTCTCTTTACCTATCATATCATTCAACACCTTCACCATTTCTTTTGAGTTAGTATCCTGATTCACACGCGCAGGTTCAGTGGCAATGCTCATATATTGACATTTTATATTTAACACTAGCTTTCATTTACATTGGAGATGAATACCCATATATAAGTATTAGGATGATATGGGTTTTTGTTGATTGTGGGCTCTCTCTAGTCCTGTAAAAGTGTATGTTTCATTTGAATATTGTGATGTGATACCATATATTCTCGGAGGGGATTAATGGTAACGGTGGTTTTGAGAGGGCAACTACATTTCTACTGATGGTGATGCCTGCTGACTGGTCGTTACTGTCTCTGATGTAGGGTATAATAGATATTGATTTATGATTCGGAGGTGAAGGAAAAGAATTTTCATGGGTGGTCGGTACCTAGATAAAAAGGAAAGACTACAGATGGTCCAGCACTCCTTTTGATGTCTGTTCAATTTTGCATATATGTCTGTTCCGGTTTACATTCATTTTCAAGATTTAGGCTGTATGTACCTCAATCGTTGCATATGGGAAAACTCTACCAATGAAGTTATCTCACGTTTTCGACAGTCCAAATGTTCCCTTCTTTGAGTGGCATTAAGTGATTTGGTAGTTTATGTAAACTAGTCTGGCTTCCTGATTAGAGTATCTTACCAAAGAGAAAATCTTGAATATGATTAATGGCTCTTATCATGTTACTTTCAAAATTTAATTAGTATGTAGTAAATATTAGAACAAGAGAATAAGAATTGACAATCCTGTGTTCTCATTTTAATTTAGCATATTGAAGATGGGATCCGCATTCCATTCTTAAGAGTTTGGAGGATGAACTTTTTCACAATTCCTGGTTCATTTTGAAGATAGCATATCATTAATAACTTTTTCCCCCCTCAATCATGAATTATTCATTGTTTTCTCCCCGTAGGGTAATGTACTTATGGATTGTGACTGGTTATCCTTCTCTTTCACATTTGTGGGTGGATTACAGTTAGGACTGTGACCTTGATTCATGGAATAATTATACCGCCTGTGGCTGTGGATGTAATGCAAATGATACGTTTATGGTAGAAGTTGGTAGAAATTTGTACCTCCTTGCTTGTGGATTTCATGACTGATGAAAGGGGTTATAATCCCTGAAACAAGACTAGGGTTCTGTCCACTTATCCAGTATAAAACCCCTTTATAAATAGCTGAATTGCTCTCATTTTTAACTGCAATTGTTAATCGATATCTGCAGGTGATTAGAGTCTGCTGTTAGAGACTTCATTTACATCGATATGTACACTCCTAGGAGCTGCTAGGAATATGAAGTCGCTGTCAAGTTTCTGTGATCCAGTAAGGAGAAATTTGTCTGGCATTGCTTGTCTAAGATGATTTAGCAAGAAAAGAAACTACAATGTAGCATTTCCTTGTTGATTGATAGAAATTCATTTATACTACGTTGTCTAGCATGTGACTTGAGAATTACATTATGCTGAATTCTTTAGCATGTAATGAATTGCTAGTATAATTTTATGTGTCTTTCCTTGCTTGCGTTTTAATTACTCCTAGTAATTGTATTCTACTGTTACAGTTTGCTGATTCCATTCTACTCGAGATTTACTTCTCCGCAAGTACCTGGAAAAAAGAAAAAAAAGGGCTGTCAATCAATATGCATGTGAAGAAATTTAATATTTAAAACGTCTTATCTTCTCTAATGCATAGTTATTATTATTAAAAAATTTTTGACAAATGACATTCAATGCATAGAATGTCAAATCAAATAAAATAAATATTATATTGACACCCAAAAGTTCCTCCGATGCACAATGTCAATAGCATCCCCACCCAAAAATCTCCACCATCGCTAGTCTTTTCCTCCACTGCCCAACTCCAATGTCCTCCTCTTGAAACCCCCCTCCCCGTCTCTTCTTTTTCTTCTCCCGTAGAAATGAGAAGACTATGATTCGAGTCAATTGTACAGTTAGAAAATACAGATGAATCAATGAAAGAAAAATCTGTTGAAGAAATGGACTCGTCCAGCAAGTTGACTTCGTGAAACAGAAAGCTTCCTTAGCAGCAGGCAAATCCAGTAAAGACTTTCCCAAAAGGCACCAGCCAACATAAAATAAAAGCCTTTAATACTGGCTCAGCTAATAGATCTCATCATTGGGGATGTCTGGAGTCAAAAAATTTTTTAGGGTCTTTGCTGATTTCCTCATAATTAAACATTGAGGACTTGACCCTTTCAGGAACAAGCACAAGAGGAATGATGCTATCTCTATCAATAACTCCATCGATTATGCCATATTCAACAGCCTCAATTGGGGACATGTAACGGTCTCTATCAATATCTTTCTCAACTTGTTCCAGAGATCTACCAGTGAACTCAGATTTTGCAATCGATTTTGCAATCGGCTACAATATAAAAGCAGGAGCTGATTTGGAAATAGGCCTGGTTACAACGATCCATCTTTTGCCCAATTTTTGTGAAATGTCAGATTCCGTTTATGTATTTATTCGGAAATTCTTGGAAGCGTGAAAAATGAAGAAGCCATGGAGAATTCTTGGAACAGAGTGATTGAAATTCTTGGGAATCCTTGGAAGCATGAAGAAGAAGCCACGGAGAATGTAGACAGCGTAATATTTTGAAGTCCAGATTTTTTTTTTTTTTTAAACGTAAATTTCATATCATGGTAAAAATGGAATACTGCTGGGAGAAAGGGAAAATTTAGTTCTCCAACCACACGAAAACAAAACAGAAGAAACACAGACCAAAGCACCAGAAACAAAAAGGGCGAACAAAAGCAGAGGACAAGAAGAGGAAAGAGGAGATATTTTGGCGGATTTCGATGGAGAGAGAGGAGAGAGAAATTGTAAAATATTTAATGGCACTGTAGATATTTGACAGTACTGTTAACATAGAGTAGTCAACCTAAGCTCCACCTCAGTATTACATTCTTGTATTAGAGGCCTATTTTATTATGACAGTAGTGACATTTTTAAGTGGCATGACTTTTTGATTGACATTACATAGCATTGGAGGTGCTCTAATTAACTATCATTATTGTAGTCAAATTTCATATAAATTAGAATACGTCACGTAAGGTGTCTCCGAATCAAAACTCAATTTTCTCCTCTACAGAGGAGGTTGAAAACCATAGCACCACAACTATTGCTACATATCACTGTCAAGACCACGCCCGGCCGGACCTAGCCACCTCAAAACTGGAGCTGCTGACCGCTATCCGCCTCTTTTTCTACTATTTCATTGTGTGGCCATTCCCACCAATTTTCTCCTTTACCCTATATTTGCTGTGGACATGAAAAGATTTACGATTTGATCTCTAACTTTGTCCCCGATTCGTGGAGTGCCCTACGATGATCCCTTATTTGGTACATTCAACTGCCATTAGAAATAGTCTCTTTGGATTTATTATTTTAATGGTCCACAGGTATACCTGTTTTTATGATGGTTAGTCTCCATGCACTTTGATATTTTTTGATTGGGGTTGGTGGCTAGTCTCGATCTCCCGTTAGATATATATATATATATATATATGGTGAGATTATTATATCATATGTACATATGATGGAGATTATTGAGACAACTGTGTGACCTCTTATATACAGGGGCTCACTATCAATGGCGGAGCCAGGAAGGGGTTCACTGTCAGTGGCGGAGCCAGGAAGAAAACTTAATGGGGGGGCCAATGGTAAAGTGAAAACCCTTTTAACAAGTGATATACAATTTATTTTATATTTTTCTTTTACAGAACAAAATTTATAAAAACAGAAGAATAATGATAATTTTTTACATGTAATGAAACAATTATCTCACGCACATAAATATGAAACATCATACAATAACATCAAACAAAGATAACTTTGAAAGTTTTTATAGTTTGAATTCCAATACGAAACAAAATTTTAGTTTATTAATTTAATGATTTAAACTCATTAAAACTTTACGTAAGTGAATACGTTGTATACATTTAAATTTTCAAGTTAAAAGATTGAAGTCAAGTCAGAGAATTGAATCTTATGTAAAACAAAGAACGGTATAATGAATACTTCTCTTTAACCAACAATAATTGAGCAAATGAATTAATTATTTTTTGTCTCAATTTTTTCTTTGATTTCCTTATTTGCAATTTACTATATTCACTGAAAAGCGTTAAAATGCGAAAAAAGAATACTCAAACCTCACATATATAAAAATAATAAAAAAAATAAAAAAGTCAAGGGCCAGTCAAAAGACCCCACAAGCCCACAAGTGGCTCCGCCACTGCTCACTGTATGTATGTTTCTATAATATTACCAGTGGTGGTAGTACATTATACTACATATTAACAATAGAAGGATGCAGTTCTTCTATGGTGTCTATTGAATAATATTTATAGTCTAAACTTTAATGTGGTAAGTGTTTATTAGACACATTATAGGAAATGTGATCATAATCTTCTAATGTGTTCAGTGGACACTTGTCACATCATAATTTAGACTCTATAAATAGTGTTTAATAGATACTGTAGAAAAATCGTAGAGAGAGAGAGTGGTAGCCGTTGATTTTTTCTGAGAAAAAGAGAAGGACCCCAGGGAAGGCATGTCTGGAGAGCACAATTACAGATTAGTTGCGTAAAATTAGGGCGACGTATACATCAAAGTTATTAACGATAAGTTATTAACAACCGTTTATTTTTAATTAATGCACTAATAAAAAGAGAGAATTAGGAGCATTTACGAATGCCCATGTATTAGTAGAGAGGTAAAATTATCAATTAAGACATTTATATTGTTTGAGATTTAGAATTTTTTTTTTTTAAGAGTAAAACTATCAATCAGCGAATTAAGGGGAGATGTAGTATTTCTCTTAATATATATATATATAAATATATAAAGAGGAGTGTAAGAGTTTGTGAATTTTGGTAGCCGTGAGGGCTTAGGATCCTGTTTTGTTGCCCAACTACACAAAATGAAAGTAACGTTGTTTTTTTTTGGACTTCAAAATTAATTAGTTTAGACAATTAAATGAGACATTTGTAACTGGAGTAGCTCTCGGTTGGAATCATTATCAGACTATAAATAGATACCTCCTCTGTCCTACAAAGATATTTCCATTTCATTTTTCACACAGATTAAGAAAATATCATTAATGTTATTGGAAATTGTTGATGTTTACTTTTAACGTTGACCCAACAAACGAATTTGTTTACGCGGGAAGCTTGTATTTGAATTTATTTGAACAATAAATGAGAAAGTTTTGGTGAAGTTAATGATTTTATGAAGAGAGTAATGCGAGAAATCAATGTTTGGAAGACATAGATTGATGCAAATGAGGATGATCCGTAATTCTAGTGGATCTCATTCTATTTATAGTATAAGAATTAGTAAAAAGTCTTGCAAGTCACCTAACTGGAGTACGTGTCAGATTTTTTAGACTAATTACAAGCTAAATGTTTCCATGAAAAAGACAAAAGTCAACTTTGTAATTAATGCAGTTGTCATGGGCTAAGACCTACAGATCTTGAGCTCGTGAGTTTCCTGATGTGATTGGTCTTGAGCCTATGTTATTAGGTGGCTAGCTAGTGACCTGGTGGGCCAATTCCTTGACTGATGAGCTGTTGACCTTGACCTCATACTTGGGTAGTACCATCTCTCTTAAGAGATAAGGCTATGCAAGTGGACTTGCATGTTGTCTTATAACTGGCAAGTGTGACGAGACGCGCTTAGGTCGCCAGATCCTTCAACTCCTTGACCTCAGGAGTTGACATGTTGGAGCGTTGAGGATGTTTGGCAGGTTTGACCTTAGGATCTGACCTGTTGAGCTACATGTTAACCTCACTAGGTCGAAGTCTGCCACTTTTTACCTCACGAGGTGACATATGGATTGGTCATGGGCCCACACTGTCAGGTCATCAGCTTATAGTCTAGAGGGTTAACTCTTTGACTTAAAGGCTGTTAACTTTGACTTCACACTTGGTATCAACAGAAATATACAATTTAAAAGTATATCTTCTAAGAAAATGATCTCCTTCCATGTGTATGGTAGGACTATTCTTCTATATGCACACACATAAAGGGAGATTATTGGGGAAATCTATATGCAATGGTATGTAGAGGCTACATAATTGTTTCAATAATCTTCTGCCATGTGTATGTATGGCGGGATACATCTGGCCGAATATGATTATTGATTTTTTCTAATATATTATTTGATTTATTTAATATTTCACTCTAATGTTTTTTAATTGTTGATTGTTATGCACAATAAATGAAGGTATGTTAGAAAACTTAAAAATTAACAAAGGAAATGAGAATATAATTTGGGCAAATAGAAAAAAAAAGAAGGAGAAATATCTTTATGAGATGAAGGGAGTATATGATTTTTAGTATTTCTAACAATACTAGAGTTAGATTTTTTAAGAAGACAGATCTGTCTCCGGGTCCGGAGACAGATCTGTCCGCGCGGCCTCATGAAACCTCCATGCGGCTATGTGCGGCCACACGGTATGGCCGCACACAACTATGCGGCCGCACAACCAAGTCCGTGCTGCCTCACAGGTATGTGCGGCCACACCTGGCCGCACGGGGGCAGGTATGTTCGGCCACACCGTGCGGCCGCACATACCCGTGCGGCCAGGTGTGGCCGCACATTGAGGCCCATGCAGCCGCGCAGACAAATCTGTCTCTAAGCCCTAGAGACAGATCTGTCTTTTTAGAAGGGCTCATACTAGAGCACATTGTATATAGATGGAAGGGTCAACCCCACCATTAATTAAAAGGATTGAGAGGTGCATGTGATGCAACTTACACCTTTACATCAATCCTCATTAGGATACAACTAGCTTCATCAATTAATTAACGGACCTACCATCTCAATTACTAATCGAAAAGCAAAGGCAAAACATAGTCCTGATTAATAATCAACAAAAGCTTCATCTCATCTACGGTACAGCCAAGAAAGAAAAACGCCCCCAATGGTATAGATGATGGCAATATAATGATGACGATGATGATCAGAAGCCAAGAACATTCCCGGAATCATATGGTTCCTATCACCACCTCCATTTGCCCAACCTGGAAACTCTATGAGAACCCCTTTTATTACATCTCTCAATCTCTACATCAACAAGAGAAGAATCAATCTCCAGAAGATCATCATCCTAACCAAGAGCAGATTCATCATCTCCACCTGCCGGTTTCTGCAAGAAAAATTGCGTCATCTTTCTGGGATTTAACATTTATCAAGCCGCTTATGGAATCTGAGCTACAGGTTGCCAGAGCACATATTGTTCGGCTTAAGGCTGAGCTAGAATGCGAACGCAAAGCGCGTAAAAAAGTGGAGTCTTTGAATAAAAGGCTGGCGCAACAACTTTCAGAGGAGAGAGAAGGTGTACAAGCACTGGAGCGAGTTTGTGAAGATCTTGCTAAACAAGTATCTTTGGATAAAGCCCAATTCGATAGGATGAACAAGGAAATGGAGCAAGAAAGAAAAATGCTTCGCGTGTCGGAGGTTATAAGGGAAGAACGCCTCCAAATGAAGCTTGCAGACGCAAAAATCTTGCTGGAAGAAAAACTCTTGGAGCTGGAGGAAACCAAGATTAATCAACCATCAAATTCCAACAAATTATCAAAAAATCAAGAAAACAATACCACTGATCAATATCATCAGATCATTACAACTACTTCCACTGTCGACGGTCACAGATTAAAAGCACTGTAAGTCATTCATTTTGATTACATAACTCTAGTTTTCATTTTCATTACAGAACTCTTCATTACAAATTATTGTTATATTCACTTTTGTAACTTTGTTGTGCTTTTACAGGGATAAAATCCGGCTCGTTGATGTAGATAAGCAAGGACGTGACAACAACAATAACAGTACTGATGACAATAATAATGATGATGGGAAATTAGTTGAGCAGTCAATGATAATCAAGGGAAGAGCTTATCCAGAACCTGAAAATCCTCATATCAAACGAGGAATTAAAGGGTTGGTAGAGTTTCCAAGAGTGGTTCAAGCAATTGGTTGCAGAAGGAAGCATTTGGGGAGCAAGTTAGAAAGCCAAAAGGCTCAGCTGAATGCCCTCTTAAAGCACAAGGGTCCTATCCGATTCAATGGCCTTATTGCAAGCTAAGATTGTTTCAATTCCCTTTTAGCAATTTCTTGATTAATTTTGCTCTTAATTTGTATATCGATCCATTGATTTTAGTTGCTATTTTGCGGAGTGGAATGGATTTCTTGTCAGGCTGTAGTATGATAAGCTTGTGAATTTATTTGTACTTGTAACTTGATCCTCTAGTCTCTTGTTCCGTCCAACACTCCAACTAAATGCGCAATGTTGAAATTTGCTGTACTGGACATATTTCTCAAGTCCCGACTTCAAAAACACTAATGAAATTTTGTGTGGATCAAGTCTCAAAAAGAGATGTGGCTTGAATTTAACTTCAAAACAAAACGCTATAGGAAAGAAGTTAGAGGCCTTTTTTTGCATCATGTACTGCAATTCACTCCACCATTTCATAAAGGCCAAGCCAAGAGGTAAAAGGCGTCATGAAATAATTTGCTTGCACTATGGGAAAGGAAATTTATAAGGAACTCCTTGTTTCTAATGAGGTGCTACCATGTGTTGTATATCAGGCGAAGTGTCAGTTTGTAATTGGAAATCAGGCTCTGTAAGAAACCAGAGCCGGTTTCCATTACCAGATCGGAGTTGTCAAAAATAGAGTTTTTCTATTGAGCCAAATCACTGTGCCCGATTTGGCTCAATAGAAATCAGCATCAAGAATACTTTTATATAAAAGTCATAGGATAGAAGCTTTTATATAATGCTAAATCTATCCTAAAAGAATGATCATATTATTTTTTTTCCACATACATTAAGAAAATGTCATTTAATAGTATTAGAAAAGTAAATTTTAACATCATTTCTATATTATACCATTTCATTTATTAGTTATTTCATTTTAATAATTCTATTTTTTTATAATTATACACATTAAATAAGGTTATGTAAGAAAACTAATATTTCAATTATTTTTTAAAAAAGAAAACTGAACTATCTTTTTTGAACGGAGGTAGTAATAGAAAGTAGCTAGAAACTAGAGTAGTAAAATTAATTACCAACAGAAAAGAATCACGTCACATGTCATTCAGTGACTGCAGCTCTATACACAAACATGTGACGTTTTTATTTTCTATTAACAATTGAGCTTTATACATGAAACCTGATCTGACTCTATGTAATTTAACGCATCAGGACGGACTTATTTACTATTTACAAGGATGAACAAAATTATTCAGTAAATTGGCACACATGTGACTCCTTATATCACAAGAAAGATAATATCACTATATGTATGGCAATCAATATGCTCCATTAGACTCAAGATATGGATGTTTTTATTTTTTTAAACAGCGTACAAAAAATGCCATGATTTTTGTTTAACTTATATTATATTAATTTCGGTGTATTCTTCAAATTATTTTATTTACCCATGTTTTTTAATAGAAGTGGTTTAAATAATAATAACGCGAAGGAAAACATTAATAAGAAGGAAACTGTTTGCAAAAAAAATAAATAAATAAATAAGAAGGAAACCGAGGAGGGAGGCTTACCATCCCACACAGTGAAATGGGCCTAAAATATTGCTTACGAACTCCAATGCTAACAAGAGGAAACCGCGTGGCGGTGGAAAGCAACGCCATTCTTTTACGGTCTCCGTTGATTCATTAAAAAATGAGTGGTGTTACATATAAAAATTTTAATAAAATTGATACGTAACACAATATTATTTTTCAACACATTGCATCACTTTTACAATAACACTAATTACTTATGAGACTTGTCCATTTTATCATATTTTTTATCCCTTCTTTTGTCTAATTAGAATTTTCCTTAAAAAAATTACTATTACTATTATGACTTATTTATAGAGGTTTATAACATGACATAACATAACATCAGTCAAAGTTAAATTTTTTTACGGACTATGTATTTTTTATAAAAAATAATTTTTAATATTTTGTAATAATCTTCTTTTTATATTAATCAACTGCATATGGATATTCGTAGAACAACCTCCATCATTTTATCCCAATCAACTCATGGTCCTCTTTATTTAACCATCAAAGCGAGTCCAAACTTTCTTTGCCTGGTAAAGGACGGCAAGAAAAGATACCTTCATTAATTTTATCTCAATAATAAATAAAAGCATAATATGTAAATAATAGTTGGAGCTTCATTCAAAAAAGAGAGAGAATTATACCACTTCGGTATTAAGAAAATAGTCTTATTTTTTTGATAACTAAACACAGTAAATAAAGATATATTAAAAAATTAATATTTCAACTTTGTTTAAAAAGAAAATGAGACGAAAACATTCAAAAAAAAAAAAAAAGGAAAATGAGACGAAAAAAGAAAAATAGCCATTCTTTTAAGACGAAGCTAAAGATAATAGTTGGAGCCAGCAAGCACATGTGGGTGTGAAACGTACATTTCGGATAATCCAATTTTACCGAACCAAAAAAAAAAAAAGGTGAAAGTCAAACTGTGACTTAATTGTACTTTTCATTCTGTAAAATGATACCACCTACCTTTTTTTTTTTGGGAAAAAAGTGATTCATATATTCAAAATATCTATAAGAAAAGGAGTAATACAATGATGAGCACAATTGAACCAGTGGCATATCTCTGTAGATGAAATTGCCATGGAGACAAGAAAATGAGCAATACATTCCTACTATTAATATTGCGTTGACTGTAAAAAATTCACCCCTCTCTGTGCCTTTTCCGAGTGCATTAACGTTGAAGAAATAATATACGGAATTACCAATATCAAAACCAACATCAAAATGGCGGCACCGTAAGACGTACAAAGAGAGTAGACAACTTCCGGGGGTTGCTAGTTAGGGAACCAAATTATCCTTAGGAAACGAGGATATGTGGAAAAGTCCCTTTTGCAGAATCACAGTGGGTAGAATTAAAGAAACAGACAATGATATACAAGTAAGTAATGGCTTCTTTCCCTGTTCCTCCTCAACTCATCTCCAGTGCCCCAATTCTCACACGTCCAGCAACTAATCCCCAATTGTCCTCTTCGTCCGGGTTGTCGAGGGGGTCGGAGCCAGAGCCATGGAGGTGCAGGAGAACAGATTGGAAGAAATGGAGGAGTTCAAGGGATGTGGCTCCTGATCACAAGTACTGTGAGCGGCATGCCCACAAAAGTAGACCCCGTTCAAGAAAGCCTGTGGAAACTAGTCATTCTGGCCATAACAATTATTATTCTCAACAATCTCTTCACTTCCCACCTATTGTAACCACTCAAATTAGCCCAATGGATTTCAATACTTCATATGATCAAACCAGGTGGGTTTCTTTTGGTTTTTCAAGATTCTATATTTAACACGTTTTTTAGCTTAATTAATTTTTGTCACTTGCTTTCGAATCCAGATCCTAGCTAGCCAGTACTGCATTTGTGGATTGTTGTTATCCATGATCACGTCATGGCTCCCACTAAAGTGGCTCTAGTCAAGGTTAGTGCAAAATTAATTAACATAATTGTTAAGTGTGTGAGCTCTGATTTGCTTTATAGGTTTTGTAATTTGTTTGGATGGTGCACCGATTGGGTTGGTGGGAGGTGGAAGTAGGGGCGCCATCCCTGTCTCTACATGGCATCAGCTTGCGGTGGAGTCGTCATCAAAGGAGGCAGGATACTTGAATACAGACAAACAAGATTTGGTGAACAAGTCGTTCCTTGAACAAACAACAAGGCATCTCATGGACGCACGGTCAACAGAGATGATGATGGTGGTGGTGGTGGGTGCCGAATTAGGATGTGCAGAATCTTACAAGAGGAAATTTCACCTTCAACATTTAATTATCTGACATTGTCAATATTGACTGGAGGAGGAGGAAATGGGATTGGCGCAGATAACGATGGAGATGCAGGTGCAGAAATGGGAATTGGGAATGCAAATGCCGACGATCATGAACATGGCGGCTTATCATCGTGGTTGAAGGGTGGACCATTGGGAGAGGCGTTGGGACTTGGCAATAATGCCAGCGGAGAGTTGGCTATTGCTTCTTTGCCTCCTCATCATGGCCATTATATCAGCAGTAAGAGGATGGCAGCCATGCACTCAATTTTATTGGGTGACGTCAATATGTAGATACCGGCCGGCAAATTAAAACAAAACTTACAACGTTTTAATTACTCTCTGTATTTTGTTCTCTTGTGTTTGTTCTGTTGTGCTTTTCATCACACTTGCACCATCTTTTGTGCAACTGATCATGATCAACCGAGCATTTTCTTTAGTTATATATATATACACACATACTAGTGTATTGGCCATGCGTTGCATGGAAGTTGATATTGATTAAAGAAAGTGTAAAAGAGGGGATATTGTTGGTCAGAAAAGCATTCGGCAGAGTTAAAGAGTCAACGTCAATAAAAGAGATGACAAGTTATTTGGTAAAGCATTTTCCAAAGTTAATGGCCTTACGGCACATAAGTTTGTAACAATCTAAGATTAGACAACGTAATTACAACAATATATGCTATAGTTTAAGTTATTCATAAACCAAAGAATGCGACAAATTTAATAAAATAGAAGTATCAAGAATAGGGGAATAGGATGGATTGCAGTCAAATAACTTAATCATTTTTTTTTTACACAACAAATGCCGGAGTAATCGAAACTTTAATTTACATGTATTATGGTAAGACTGTTACAAAAGCAAACCATAAACAATACAATATAAGATTCTTCTTCGATACAATTCTCGATGGTATGTATTATATGAATCTTTATTTTAAGCATATAGCTCTCGTCGGCGTTTGTTTCGACTGTACCTTTGCGCTTCTATGGATGTTTCACATTGTGCGTTATCGCCTTCACAACCATTTATGTCACTAAAAAAGAGAAGGTTGGAATAGATAAAGCATAGTTAAACAACAAATTTCATGGAAATATCAGAAAGTAAACATCACCGGATAACCACGAATTATACTATTAGGGGCATGTATTTTCGGCCTATAATTACAATAATGATTGCCAATTTTTGATGAAAAAAGGGGCATTGATTTCCACCTCCATCAGTACTATTAGAGGTTAAACATAATTCTACCCCTACTTTATCATTAATAGGGGTATATAATTTACTTCGCCCCTAGTTTAGCGACCTTAATACTCTCAAATCTAGTAGTGTTCTGCTCGAAACTTGAATATTTAACCAGTGTAACAAAATTCAAACTTCAGTACAAGTGTTTAATTAGACGAAAAAATAATAAAACTTAACAAAGAAATAACTCATGTAGACAAATGAAAAGTATCCTTAGTCCTTCTAGCTGAAAAAGTATTAAAGACATATGATTCTACAGACCTTCAAAGGAATTATACTGTTAGTGAAATTAAAGCCCAAAACAAATGTTCACGTTCATGCTTGGTAAAGTACATTTTTGCTTCAGGAATAAATACAAAGCATAGGAAATAAGATTAACAAAAATAAATAGTAAAAAATGAATTAAAACAAAGGAAGAAACCTAACCCGAAATATTGCTCCTTTGTATTTTTATCGGCGAAAAAGAATAGCTGCCACAAATCCAAAATTTAGGTTAGACAATTCACATACCTTCAAAATGAAAAGAAGAATGCTCTTGTGCCAAATACACACACAGAGGGGGAGGGAGGGGGAGGGAGAGGGAGGGAGGAGTTTTTAACCAAAAAATGCAATGCATGACAAAATACAGTATGCAATAAAACAATTATGATGAGCAATAAACATGAACGAAACCAGCTCAACTTCATCAAGGTTTTCTTTCTGTGAGTGAAAAAGACAGACAAAAGTACAAACAGGATTATCAGTAGAATTGTTTATGGCCAGGAAATGATTAAAGACTAAAAGGGATGAAGGGTAATCATAGAATTCAAAATTGGATATATGATAGTATAAAACAGTTAATATTCTTTCAACTAGTATTAAACTTTTTGAAAAGTTGTCTCGTTTACCATTATACTTTAAAATTAACTTACTTTACTTGCTACTAAAATAAAAAAACTTACTTTATTTGCTACTCAATCACTATCGGTCTAAAAATTTATAAAGTAGAAATGTGATAGAAGAATTTTACCATGTGATAGTTTTTATCATTAATATATAATGCAATAAAATTATAAGATTTCAATTAAAAAAATTGATGAAAAGAAGTTCACTGGATCATCAATTTATCGAGGCATGCTTGATTAATGATTATTTCGTTTCTCAAAAAAATAAAAACAAGGAAAAAGAACAAACTTAACTGAAAAATCTAGAGTGATAGTAGAGTGTACACCATGTCTCTAACTGCCTAAGAGGTATATGACATATAAACTGATATTTGAAAGTAACTATAAATCTTCATATTATTAAAATAATAAATTACATCTCATTTAAAGCCCTAAACATTTTTTAGTAGCATGCTGGTTTAATACGAAGCGTCATCAAAGAATTTTATGGAGAGAAAATCAAGCTATGGTCCTACTACTTTTTTTTTTGGGCCGTGATAAAGAAACCTAAAGATTAATTAATACATCATTTCTTAAGATTTAAGATCACCCAATAGAATAACGCAAAATCAAGCTCAAAGACAGCATTTAACATTCGGGGCATATGCTTAATGACTAATAATTCTGTTTTAGAGTTTCTGTTATGTTATTTAAATATTTATATTGATTGTGCATATTATTTCTCAGCAACTATTGCTTATTAAATGATAAATAACATCACATTTTTGTCTCATTGAGTCTTCTATAAAAATTATCCAAGTGCTTCATATTTAGTTGCATAAAATTAAAAGAGTTATGGTAAAAGAACTTATCAATGAGTCTGACTTCATATGCATGGAATAGTACACAAAGTCTTAAAAAATATCAAATAAAAACTGTAATCATTTAAAAAAAAAAAAGCTAGCCCTATCAATACAATGTAGTATGAATACAAAAGAAAGTACTTTTTCTATTCCAGTTTTAAAATAGATGTTTGTAAAACTATATTTATTCACAAATCTTGTGAGACACACAAGCACTGGACATTTCTCCACAAATCATTCTATTTATATTTTGATAGAGAAACAAGAAACTAATAAAATAGATGTTTGTAAAACTATATTTATTCACATATCTTGTCAGACACACAAACATTGGACTATTCTCCACCACTCATTCTATTTCTATTTTCATAGAGAAACAAGAAACTAACAAGGTCTAAGGTCTAAATTTGTAACTTGGCCTTGATTCAGGTCATGTAAACTGTGCAAGTCCACTTTTAATATATTATAACATTTTCAATTGGATATTATAAGACGCACTTTTAATTTATCCTAAACAACTTCTTATTGGAGATGTGTGGTCATACTACTATAATTATATTTGTAGCATATGCATAACAAATTAAAAAAAATGCTTAACACAAAATTAATCAAAATAAAACGTAAGCCAATAAGCACAACCCTTTGTGTATCAAACAAGAAACACTGTGATTAAATTGAAAATGGATGACTGGCTAATTCTAATCTTCTTTGATACGAAAAAGATGTAGTGTTCTTCCATTAGAAATAAAATCCACTCTAAATCCACTCTGAAACCTCATAAATCTAACAAAACCGATGGCATTACAAACAAGACAACGAATAACGAGAAGAATTTCACAAATAAAATAAATTCAATCAAGAATTCCACAACCATCTGACTCCTAACTTTACAAGAAAACAAAAAACTCACAAGATTAAAGCAAAAATTAAGTCACAGAAAAATTCATGCATAAAATTAAACTTTACAAATGAATAGGTGAATTAAGACCTTCACAATATCTGAAATTAAAATTCTAAACCTCCTAAAATATAGATGCAATACCACTTGACCGAGATGCCAAAAGCCCTAAAAATCCATAGATCGACACCAGTTTGTACAAAGAAAAAATCAAGAAATTTGTCTACACACCCAAAATAGCCTCGATAGCAAAACATCTGCAAAAAAAGCAAATTATGTTAGCAAAAAACCCTCAAAATTTAGGTGTACTGATGAATAATTGAAGAAAAGAAAAGAAAAATAACAAAAAAATTCACATTCACTCTTGTATAGTACCGACGAGAGGAAACAAAAAAGAAAACTTAAAACCTTTGAAACAACAATGAGGCCCACGGACGCAGCCGAAAAAAATTCAAGACGCACAAACTAAAACCGACCACAAAACCAAAGATCTGCAAATCGACAACAACCCGGATAAGATGAGCTTAAATTACGACAAAGAAAGAAATACAAGACATCAATTTCATAGAAGAAAGAATAGAAGGAATTAATTGGGTTTTTTGCTTTCTGGGAGTGAAGGATATAGAAGACAGTGAGAAGGGATTATTGGTGGAATTATCAATTATGTGCCCAGGAAACGATTGAAGAGTAAAGAGGAATAGGGGTAATTTTGATTTTCAAAAAAATAGTCGTTCAATTGCAATAAACAGTGCCAATTTCAGTAAGCCATTTATATATTTTTAGGAGAAGGAGATAGAAGAGAGGGAATGGGATTATTGGTGGAATTATCAATTATGTACCCAGGAAATGACTGAAGAGTAAAGAGGATTAGAGGTAATTTTGGAATTCAAAAAAATAGTCGTCCAATTGTAATAAACAGTGCTAATTTCAGTAAGCCATTTATTTATTTTTAGGATACAAAATATATACATATATATATATATCTTGATCAGGCGGCCCACGTTAACGTTGGGCAACCTTATTTGCGTCATCATTGCACTTGTGTATTTATTATTTTTACGATTACTACCAGATTTTTCACCTATGCGATACTCGGGATAGTGATCTAATGAAAATGTTATACTTCAAAAGTAGTGTGATAGGAGTTAATGCTTGATGTCGTAAAATGGATTAAAAAGTATAACCTGCACAAATGGAATGTTGATTGTACAATAGCAAATAATATATAATAGCAAACATATATATACGAATAATAAGCAAACACTGGTGCTTATCGTATACAATTATGAAAACCATCTAAAAATACAGTTTAATAAGAACTATGATAACCCAAATAAAGATATCAAATGAAAGATTGATAACAACATCGATTCATCTATGGGAATTGATATTTTAAGATGACAATATTACTCCTTGATACATGTAACATGATCAAAGGAAATATAAACGAAACGAATTGTATATCGTTACGATTATTGTGAAAATGTGTACTAACAATAATAATAACCACCATAGGTTGATAACTACTCGATCCACTATACATTACATAAATTGCAATCGATACTATTATTTGATAAATTGACATATTATTTTTAAGTGAAATATATTACCATTAAAATCTTCATCGACAATTAGTGTTTATATATATAAAAAACTTGAGTCTACAAAAGTATATAGAACATTACGATCTAATTGCAATTTCAAATTCTAAATGTGTATGCATCACAACTCACAACTTTTGATAAGCTGAAAATAATAAAAATTATAATCTTGCAAGCAATTATAAGAATGTTTCATACTTACCACCTTACATAGATGAATTCGAGCCGAGTAAAGATTTCACATGAGTAAATGAACA
Organism: Nyctanthes arbor-tristis; assembly: GCA_963692815.1. Classification (NCBI taxonomy): domain Eukaryota; kingdom Viridiplantae; phylum Streptophyta; class Magnoliopsida; order Lamiales; family Oleaceae; genus Nyctanthes; species Nyctanthes arbor-tristis. The sequence goes on from CAVNYN010276534.1 coordinate 20,194, forward strand.
CCCTAAAGAGCATTTGAAAAAAAAGATGTTAAGTATATATATTTTAATTGCAATCAACAAAAGTCAATTAACACGGGTTCACTATTGAAAGAGAAAAAGAGCTTGTATTATTATGACCTAATGTGGACAATACGGGGAACATGCATGGTAAATCTGCTAGCACATAATGAAAAGTGGAAACACCCGTACGTTACATGGGTAGAGTTCTAAAGAAATTTCATATATAAAAATACATAAATTAGAGCTCTATGAAAACCCAGGAAAAAACCTAAAGTGAAAGGCCAAAGGGGAAAAACTACTTCAAAACTGGGAAGAAAATTAAGGGGTGAAAATCCTACACGGTGGCTTCAATAAAAAAGGGGCCCTGATTTATCTTCTATCCCCCATAACATCCCCCCTCCCGGAAAAAAAAAAAGGAAGCTAAATTTCACCATATTCAACCGCTACATTATTTGGTTCAAGTGCAAAAAATCCAAAAATAGGTTTTCCCACCTCACATTATTTGTATGCATATGAACAAAAAGGGAGAGGGGTTCCCCCACATTAATCATGCTCTTACATTATTTGTTTTTAAGGGAAAAATATTACTACCTCACATTATTTGGTGAAAGTTGAACAAATGTGAAAAACCCACATCTAGGTTCCCCTCTCCCAACATTAATATTGCTCTAATTACCCTACCAGAACCATCAGCACAAGATCTTGATAGTATTTGCAGAAGAAATTCTCAAATAATTGACCCTATAATAATAATTATAGTAAGACAACTAATCTAATAATTATTAATCAACAATCTAACAAAATTATACACCACAAACAATATAATAATATTTTTTGAACCCACAACAATATATATGGTAAACTATTATCATAGCAAATAATGCAACAACTCCTATGATAAATTACCAATGAGTGTTATTTATGCACCACCTTCTTAACTATAACTTCTCTGATTATGTTTATTGCGCCTACTTGGTGTATATGGTACTCGAATTACAAATGTTGCATGTTGAAGTTTCATTCGCCTGCCGCCAAAAAAAAAGTATCAACTAAGAAGATAAAAAATAAAAAACTCATTTTACGGCTACAATACAATTTTTAAGTATGTAAAGATACAATATGGGTAAACTCATATGCCATCTCTTCCTTTGACATGTTATCCTTACCGTCCAGTGGGAATACAATGCATATGGCCGTAAAAACTACGAAAATTAGAATAACAACCAGATGTTACACACCATTCGTAGGTCACAATATAAAGAATTAGGCCGCCTTACTTCATATGATTAAACAATTTGACATTGCTCTCACCCTCAAAGGTATCACTTTTACCCAAACAATTCATAATAGAATTGTAGATGGAGACATTGTCATTCGTTGATATATATATATATATAGAGAGAGAGAGAGATTCGCAAATTAAATTGCACATTGTCCCGTTCCATGGCTATCTATTAAGAGCGCCCTGCACGGTGGCTGGATAAATGTATACCTGAGCGTGTGTGTAGATAA
>CAVNYN010276535.1:0-11318 GCA_963692815.1 Nyctanthes arbor-tristis
CCTTCTACCCCCCCCCCCCCCCAAACAAATGGCTTTCCCCCCATCTCCTATACATAATTTGATTTTGTTGGGGGGTTTTTACCCACCAACACTAATCAGGCTTTAAGAGACATGTTTTTTGCACTAGAATTTTGACAAAACAAAAGGAGAAGCCAAAGACTAGTAGAAGTACATAATTACAATTTTGTCCGCAAGTTTTTATTTACTTTGAAGAAAAGAATGTGTTGGGGGGGGGGCTGAAAATGAAAATTAATTATTTTGATATATATATATATATATATAATTCTGAGTTATTTATATAATTATATATAGTATAATTCTTTTTTTTTTTTTTTGGTTGGGGGTTGCTATTGGGCCCTTGCCTCCAATGCCCTCATTATGTATCCGCCATTGTATGCAAACTATATTAAATTATAGAGAATGGATGTTTAACTCTCTAACTTTGGAGAGCCAACACAAATTTAAACACAAACAAACACTTTATAGTTACTTGAATAAGTATTACAGTGATTAGATATTCGTGTTCCAAGTAAGAAGTCTTCCGGTTGAACCACTCTTGCCCTCCCCTATTTAGGAATGGCAACGGGGAGGGTTTGGGAGGTTATGCCTTTCCCCCCCCCCCCATTAAGGAATCCCCCGCCCCGTACCTGATTCAATCGGGTATGGGGTAAGGAAGGTTCAGAGCGGGTACAAGTAAAATATCCGTTACCTGGCCCATTAAGAAAATTCTTAAAAAATTAAAAAAAAAAAGAATTGAAACTACATGAAAAAGTCTTCCTAGTTATCATACATCAAGCTCAAATTATCAGTGTCATTCAACTATACATCAAAATTCAAACATTTAACCACATGACACATCAAAGTTGAAACTTCAAACATTACAAGCAAATCATCACAATTCAAAAATAACATCCCAAATAAAGTCTTACAAACATTGAAACAAATTTGAAACAATCATAAGTCTAAACATGACAACAAACATTAAATCAATATCCATCACATTAATTGTTCATTGAAAACACTCATAAGAGAGGGTAACTTTCTTCATTCTTCATTGTCATTATACGTGAAAGTCCCGGTGACCACAGAATCCTGTACAACATACGCTTAGAATAAGATTTAATAATTACACAATACATATTTCCATTTAATCATCCCTTTAAAATATAAATTATCTTTCATATTTATTTTACAAATAGTATGCACATTCTATAACAATTAACATGATAATAACAGAACACTTAATCTATTCAAAAAATAAAATTGCTGAAATAACTCTTAAGTCCAAGATCCTATAAACATTTTATAACATTTAATCGAACATCCTAAGTCCAAGATCCTATAAACATTCTATAACACTTACAATATCAAGAAATAAAATTGCTGAAAAATGAACTAGCTAACAATAACAGAGCAGACAAGCAGCTTGCAAAGGAGAAATGGAGAGGGAGTACCGGAGAACAGCAAAGCTGTCTGCGAAGGAGAAATGGAGAATCCATACAAAACCGCGAGCTACAATGAACGGAAGCTAAGGTGGGGTGAACAGAGGACACAACACAGCGCGGTGAACAGAGGTCTTCTGAAACTGGGTGGACTGGACTACTGCTAGAGACGTTCGACAGAGTGAAAGAGACTAGGGTTTGATATGGTTTGTCTAATTGTCTTGAATTAGTTTTAGCTATTTTAGTTAAATTTTAAATCAGTGTTAAGTATTATTCATTAAAGTTAAGTAACAATGTAACAAAAAGAACGTTGAGCAAAGTGGTAAGGCATGTTAATTTCATCTCTGGACATCAGGTTCCAAAATTTACTAGGGTAAAAAAATTTTTTACCAATTAAAAACCAAAATAAATAAATAAAATAATAATCAGGTAACGGGTCGGGGCGAGGCCGATGCCCATCCCCGACCTGATAAGAATTCGGGGTGAAATTCTTCGCCCTGTACTCACCTCAATATATCGGGCAATGAGTACAGAATTGCCATTCGCCCATTCCTACCCTTGTTCCCCACCCCAAAAGTCCTCTTGTATTAGGAAAATAATAATAATAATAATAATAATAATAAAGAAGTTAAAATAACTGCTTAGCATAAGTTTTTGAGTCTTACTTGTAAAAAAAATTTTTACAAAACATTTTACAAAATGAGGATAATTTCACCATCTTACCCTAAGCTACTTTCCCTCCAATCACACAACACATAGGTAATATGGTCAGATCATCCTTTTTTTCGTAAAACATTTTGTAAAAAGTTTTGCAAATAGAATTTTCTAAAGTTTTTACACAATTACACTTACATATCACATCATTTCAAATCCATCTCATTCCAAAGGCCCACATTCGGTACGTAAAATTTTATGTAAAGCTTATAATTTTTTAACTGTATATTTTAAAATGGAAAGTACCATACATCTAGAGAGTCGGTTTAAGATACTCTAACTTATATGACAATTATATTTACTCCCACCATCCCACAAAAAAAGTTTACTATACTATTTTTATTCATCCCACAAAGACAGACATCTCGCTATATAGAATTTATATTTAATTTTTGTTTTTCATATTTACTCCTAATTAATTAACCACTTCAGCTAATTATTACGTATAATAGTATTGGAGAAAACAAGCTCTTCCGATCTCTCCATTCAATGTTGAAACTTGCAATCGGCCCTTCACATTCCACCTTGACATTAATTCTTCTCACTTTGTCCGTTGTAATTAATTGCAAATAATTAGTTAAGCAGAATGGCTAAAATGAAAAAATACCTATAAAATTAAATGTTTTAACCACGTTACCTACCATTTCTTAATCTGTGTGAAAATATCTACAGTCTTATCTTTGTCAGACGAAGGGAGTATTAGCAAAGTTTCTCGACTTTGTAGAAATTCAAGTGGCATTTTCAAGAGAGGTTAGGCTAAGCCCTTAGCCCACGAGAAAGACAATACAGAAAATGGAGAATTGGATATTGGTTCGAGGAAGGTTTCATGACATTCTAAGAGAATACACATTGACAGTGCTAAAGTATATTATTAATGGAGTTCTTAGTTAACAACTAAAAAAAAATCTACATTAGTGCTGTTAAAGTAGTTGTTAAAAATATTTAATTTAACAAGTTGTTAGTTTTATTGTTAAAGTTAACAATAAACTTAACACTTTATGTAGTATTGTTTCTTTTTTTTTTATTTTAATTAAATTGGGATTGGCCTACTCTTTGACTATTGAATTGATTATTATTAAATTTAACATTCTTAGTTAGAATCACCAATGTGGCATAAATTAATAGTTAAATTTAACTTGCTTATGTGTCATTTAACAATAACTAAAAACTCTACTTTTTACTTATATGGATAGTTAATTTTAATACTACCAATGTAGATACTCTAACAAACGTATGAGAATCCAAACCTATTTCCCAAACAAGATTTGAAAACACATACTTCATTGTCCTCCACAAGAGCAATTCTATGGAGACATGAAAAAGGGACATTATCAAGTGACATTCTCATGTGGCACACATTTATTGGGTGATGATTACATGACTACTTTTCATCATCCAATACAAATGTACCATATAAGAATGTCACCTAATAATGTCCCATTTTCATGTTCCCCTAGAATTTTTCCCTTCGCAATTTCTTCTATTCTCCTTTGACAAGCAACTTCAGGATTTAAAATAGCTTGAAATTTCCTTCATCATCCATAAGCTTACTAATCTTCTTTGCAGCAGCAGCCAACGTATCCTCGCTTTTGCAGAAGGCAAATCTGATATATCGTCCCTGGTAGGTAGATGCAGCCTGAGAAGAATCCTCTGCAGATGAAGTCGTGTGGAAGAATCCGCAACCTGGTACAGCCACAACCCCGGCTTGTTTTATTAACTCCACAACAAATTCAACCTGAAATGCCAATGCCACGGAAACCTTTATCCAACCACGAACAGAATACCAAATTTCACAAACTCGATTTGCTCAATGTTATCCCTATTCTGCTTCCGAAAATAAATAAGAGGTGTTATCAAACTTGAAGGGACTGTCTAAATTTCGTTAAAGAGGGCATTATTTATGATGAAACACTAGCATGAAACTAGAATTTCTACAAATTCCTGGGATAATAATGGAAATGTCCAATAGTCATATCTTTCTGCTTGTTTATAAGACAACAGGAAACTGGTTTTCACATGAAAAAAATGTTTGATCAAACAGAAGGTCCTAAAGGTATTGCAGGAATGATTGATTATATGCACAAAAATAAGTACTTACATCAGACAGTGCATCTCTCAGGAAGAGGCAAAAATATAAAACATGAACCCTTTGGCTTAAGTTGCATCTCGAAGCCAACCTTTGCGAGCATGTCAACAACATAATCTCTTTTTGCTTCATAATCCTAGACCCAATGCATAAATCATCATCGAGAAATTGCAGCTATTACCAAATAAAATAAACAAAATGGAGCAGACTAGTTGATTTTGAGCATATGGATTTGAATTGCATAATCAATTTCAATTGGTATATGGTCCAACTTTATGGATTAATAATTCATTTGATCAATAATACAAGGATTTTGATAAATACTTAAATCTAGGGTCTTAAATCAGCACTCTGTATGGAATTGATTTAAGATGAATCATATTTTTTCCCACATTCATGCTCAAGTCCACATTCTCAAAAAGTGGTTTTGTAACTTTGTGTTGATTTCTGAACACGCTCCCCCACCCCCACCCCCACCCGCACCACCACCAAAAATGATAATAGTAATAATAAATAAAATCACTTTCACAAAATCAATTCTCGCAAAAATCAAACCATACATCCCCTAAATATTGATGAAGAGGATTTCAAATCAACTCCGCTTTTGGGTGAATTTCATAGAGAGACTTCACGCTTGAGATTTGGCTATAGAGTGCAATCCATAGTATAATCTACAAATCCATCAAACAATAATTTATGTTAAGGATTGTTACTCAACACTGTTTGCTTCAGAACCTTACCCTTCTCAGTGTATTGAAGTATGCTGGGGGACTCCTCAAGGCAGTCAAAGCAGCTTCCTGGAAAGCTACAGGAGCAGAATCTGTAATTCTAATATGAATATTTCTAATAGCAGATGCAATCCAAGATGGGGCGACTGCCCATCCAAGTCTCCATCCTGACAACATGTTACAGTTTAGCAGAGTAAGTCTCTGTTTATATAAATGAGAACTTTTTGGGGAACCTCATAAAAACTAAAAATAACTGGTTGACAAGAAAGAAATGAAACGTCAAACAGAGAATATCCAAGCTATAGGTAGGTTAAAGGTTTATACTGGTTACACCAAAAGTTTTTGACAAGGAAGATGTGACAATGGTCCTCTTCTGCATTTCCGGTAGTGAGGCAAGTAATACGTGACTTTCCTTGTCAAAAGTTATATGCTCGTATACCTGTGAAACCAAGAGCTAAACAATCATACCTTCAGCAACATAAAAGGCTGAATAAGATGATGACGTTTGTGACGACAGTTAAGAGCGTAACAGTGACATATTTCTACTTCCTATATCCCCAACATCTGGTTCCTTGCCAAATATCTCTCTCTATTCGAATTTATCTTGAATCCAGCATATATCTAGTGCATATATCTACTACATCATTGAATCAAGCATCCAACAATTTACGTGAGAGGTTAATTTATAACTTATATATTTCACTTGTAGTTAGACTTTTAAGCCCAGTCAAACCCTTCCTAATCATATTTTATTCGTGATTATTTTGCCTATGGGGAACAATTTCTTCAGTGTTTTGTAGACAAAACCATATAATTCCGACTGAAATGAAACTAATCCACCATCTTCTTGTAGGAACTACAGAGCATACATCTTAGATAAAAAAATCTCCAGCACTTCCCTGGCACCTCTTGTCCCATCTGGGTGCATGGATGCACGCCAATTGGATTTGAAAATCCACGTTGGCACCTCCTAGAAGTGCCATCAAGCTACTGGGCATCAATTTATCAGTTAGCTTACTATAAAGCTGTATCTGGGGGTACACAGAAAGAAGCCAATTATCACCATAATAGTATGAAGGTGCCATAAGTAGTAGATAACAAGCTATGCTAAGTTATTTATCGTACTTCATCTGTGACAGCTAAGGAATTCCAGGTCTGGCAAGCTCCAGCAATGATCTCAAGCTCATCCTTGGTAAAAACTTTTCCAGTTGGGTTGTGAGGACTGTGCCATTGTGAGGACTGTGTCACCGGTATTAGCATACTTGTAAAATAAATTTCATTACCGTAGAACTATAACACATGATAACTCAAAAGGTTTATCTTCATGAGTTTCAGGCATAGCAGAACTTTCTACAATTGAGTTTGGATTATTATATTCATAAATCCACCCTGCAATTCACAGACTGCAAATTAAAATTAAGAAACTGTCTTTGTGAAAGTAAGACATCATTAAAGATACCCTAAACAAGAATTATGTAGTGCTCATACTCAGTGACAATAAATAAAAGGTTTAATATTGTATTTCGTTAACATAAGTCATAATTGAAGCGTGGAAACCCAGTGTTAATTATAAAGCTTATTTTAGCTGGACATTTACCACATATAAGTAGTCATCAATGATAAAGAAAAAAAATTTTGATCAATGATTCAGGCAATTGACAATATGAAATTTGTTATCATACTGAATATGTAAATGTTAAAAACTTTATATTTAAGACAAGAGCAACATCAAAAGACAACTCTATATTTTTTATTAAAATATTAAAATAACAAGACAATGACTTTGAAATAAATAGAGGAATCAGAAATCGAAACTACATAATAATCACCATAGCACCACCATAGTAGAGATCGAAAATTGCAAAATTTCTAAATCACACTTGAAACCCCCCCCCCCATCTCTTTTCTCCCCAAACCCACCCCCCAACAAAAAAAAAAAAAAGAAAAACACTGTGGAAAACCCTCCAACCAAAGAAAAAGTGAAAGGGTTTTCCCAGATTGAAAAAGATTTAAAAAAATGAAAATAAATAAATAAATAAGATATTCTACAAATACCTGTTCAAAACTACAGCTTTCGTCTTTACAGTGAACGATCTCTCTAGTTTATCAGGATTCAGTGACCGATTAGGTGGGTCAAGAGCTACGTAAACCTGTAATGTTTTGCAAGAGATAATCAGAAAATACTAGTTTGGACTAGCTCAAGTCATATAAGTATGAATTTCATTATGCTCAAAAAATGTAATAACAGTGAGATCAGCTCACCGGAACTCCTCCAGCCAGCCTAATGCATGCTTAATATGTTTCATATGATGGATCAAATAATATCACCTCATCTCCTTGATCAACTACTGAGAAAATGAAGCAAGAGGGAATCAGCATGCTGAAGACAACCGTAAAACATATATGTAAATCTTTACATGGATATTATACTTGCAAATATTGTTGCTGCAAATGCCTCAGACTGCCCACAATTTATAACCATATCTGTGAGGGCAACATCTAGTCCATGCATTTCCTTCATTTTCTGTGCTAAAAGATTACACATACTTTGCACGTGCCTGTTGCATCAATAAAGAGATCGTCAGTTATAAAGCTTCTCATAAATCACTGCCTTTTTCAATGGGTCCACAAGTGAATGTACAAATTACAACAACCAAATTGGAACTCCCAGAACTTTTCGTCCAAGGCACATCGGTCTCAGTATAACATCAAAGCTAAAAACAACTCTTACATCCCGTAAAGATAAACTTGTTTCCTTTCTTGTCTATCCCAAATTATAGTCGCCTTTATTGAGGAGCTCTTAATCTTTTCGTTTCCTAATATAACATTATTTAATTTAAGTTGTTATATCAATCCAAATGAATGGAAGATAAAAACGGGGGTATCTTATGAAAAATGAATCAAAATTTTAATTTAATTTTCTAATTACATTGATTAAATTTCTTAGTTCGTGTGAAATATACAAATGAGCCTCGTTTGGGTTTTCTTGGATGGTTGGAGCTAATTAATTTGTGTTAAATTATCAAAATTGAAAATTGCTCCATTTCTGTGTCTTGGAAAATCTCTACTAGCACTTTTCTACTGAGGAAGATGTCAATGGTTTTCAGTTTTGAAACCTAAACCAAGTTATGGCGACTCAACAATCATGCTGTCTGAACACAATGAAACCAAGTAATTCCTCCACTGTTTGATCAAGTTTTGCTTTCTTGTAAGTCGAATGCATTAATGTCGGAACAATGAAATGCAAAAGGGAGTTAAACTATATGCAAAATTGAAACGGAAAGGGGAATACCTGTACTGATTGAAGTAGGAATTGATGGCGGAAACCGCAGCGTGTTTTATGTGAGGAGAAGCGGGAAAATCGGGAAATCCTTGGGCAAGGTCAATGGCGTTGCATCTTTGAGCCAGAAAGGATAATTGTTGGATTGGGAAAGGTGTCCGGGTTTTAGCCACCGAAGATAGCTTTTCCTCCATTTCTCTCTATCTTCTGCTACCTCTTATCTTCTTCCGATATAAAATCGTTTATTTAATACGAGAGTACGCACAGCAGTGTTCCATGGGGGGAAGTAAAGATTACTAGTATATCGCGCGTTAATGGATGTTGACCGTAATCAGAATAAAAAAAGACGGAAGGTTGGAGAGGGAAGTAGGGGGGAGAGAAAGTAAGAGCTGACCAAACAGTGTCTTGTAACCTTGTTGAGTTATTGGGAGAAAAAAGCTTACCTTCGTTCGGTTGATTACCACAGGTAAAAATTTCTAAGATGTTGACAAAAATGTGACAAAAGGGGGTATATATTTATTTTCAGCTAATTAGCATTATCTACCCCAACTTTTCATATTTTTATTTTTTCGTCTTTGACTTTTAGAAAGTAGTATTTTTACCCTCATTTCTCATTTTTTTAGTGTTGTCTATTCTCTTAGACTTAAATGGATTATAATACCCTCTTAACTTTAATTAACATAAAAAGCAATAAATAATAAGTAAATAAAAAATAAATAAACAAGATTATTAATATTAGAAATAATATTCTAACACCCATGTGAATTTCTTTATATGTCCTATATAATTACATGTATGTACATTACGTGGATATATGTAGCTATATGGCATGCATACATGCACATGCAAACATGTGAGAAATGTGAGTGTTATAAGAGCACTTATATGGGTGTGAAAATTTTTTGTCGATATTGAAATAATTTTTCCTTTTTTTCATCTAATTCGGCTTTTTTAAAAAAAAAAGAAACAAAATCAGCTCATTACTACATTTTTATTTTTTCTGCTACTTTTTTAGTCAGCAATTAGAGGGAATTATAGTCATATTTAGTTAAAAAGGATACATAACACTAAAAAGGTGAAAATTGAGGGTAAAAATATTCGTTTCTAAATGTTAAGGACGAGAAATGTAGAAATACGAAAGATTGGGTTAGAGAGTGCCAATTAGCCATTTATTTTCTGTGCCGGTTTTTTTCTTGTGAAATAATGTGAATAAGTATTAGAGTATTTTTGTTAGTGAGCAATAAGTGTTAAGAGTATATAATTAGTAAAAAAGCAAGTTTAAGGAGTAGGACATGAAAACGTTACATAAATAAGTGAAATATTTATATACCACAATTTCATTCGGTAGGATCACATTGATGATTATTCATCATCTAATGGAGTTGTGATACATCTATAATGTCATTTGAGCTTTACTTTGTTTTTTAGTACTTCATCTATTCCAGTTGTGTAGTTTAGTCCTAGTACATATAAACTCCATAATTCATTTTCTACATCTATATGATTCATATCGTAGGATTTGTTCTTCCCTTTTACAGTTTTACTATTTGTTCTTCTCATTTGTTCAGACCTTGACTTGATATTGCATTGTTCACTTGGTATCATAGGCCACGATCTTTAGTGGCGGAGCCAGCCATTTACTAGGTATGCACAAACTAAAAACAAAAAATTATTGAAAAAGTTCAATGAAAATGATAATTTTAATTCTTTTTTTCCCCATTCCGAACATGTTGATGTTTTTTAAAATTAATTGATAAAGTAAATGTCATTTTTATATAGTCTCACCCTTTTCATAATATTTATCACGTTTAAAAGAAATTGAATTATTACTAATTTATCACATAAATAATATGAATGGGCTTGACAACAATATAAAGTAATTTAAAATTAGTTTATTTTAAATTTTTGTCACATAATTTAAACTAGTTTAAAGTTCCTTTCTAGTTGATAGTAAACCAATTAAATGATTTTATGAGACAAAAGTTTAAACCAACATAATTTTAAACTAATTTAAAATAAATGTCATGAAACTTTAATTTCTTATCTTATTATTTTTTTGGGGGCAAACCTGTAATTTCCTATCTAGGAAATTTAAGTATTGTTTATTTATTTTAATAAAGTAACAAAAAATTATGTGTTTCAATATTTATGTATTATTATAGAAAAGTTTCTTGAAAATAGAGAAATATACATATATATAAAACAAATTATTGAAAAGAAAAAAATAAATGAGAAAGAAATTAAAAAAATGTAACATAAAGCAAAGCAATTATTGCAATTTACAACAATTCATGAAAAAAAGTAAAAAACTAGTTTGAAGGAGAAGGTAATGAAGATAAAGTCAAAAAATAAGATAATGAAAAACCAAAAAAAAAAAGAAAAGAAATAAGAAGAGAGAAACGTGGAATGTGGGATATTTAAGACCAAGAAATAATTAACAATAAAGAGAGAGGAAAGACCAAGTCATTAATCACTTCTTGGATTCTGTGTTACTGTTCTCTTTCCCTCCCAGCCTTGCTTCTTCATCTTCCTCAAGTTTACGGTGGTCATTTTCAAAGAAACTTCAGCTCAAAGACTGAAAAAAAAAAAATTATTTTTGAAAAAATTGGGTATGCGCGTGCATATCAGTGCATCCCTATAGCTCCGCCTCTGACCATCTTTGTGGGTTTTTTTTTTTTTTTAATTAAACTCCTATCTCTATTGTTTTTCCTCATTTGGTTTGAATTGTGGGCCCACGAGTGCAATTAATGCTCCAATAGAGCCTTTTTTTTAATGGATGAAGCTAGCCGTTACAGTGGCAAGCCATGCACATGGTTCGCCCATTTAGTAGTCACTTCTCAGTTCTCACATTATCAGACAGAAAATAGCTTCCCTCAATTTTCTAGCACTGGTGCGGTTGTGGCGCCCATATCGGTGATGTGGCTACATTTATACACACCACATGGATTCATTAGACATCTGACGGGCATACATGTAATTATGTCATCATATGGATGCCATAACAGCACTCATAGTATTAGAAAATTTTCGTAGGTTCCTAAATCATCTTGTTATATATCTATCTACTT
>CAVNYN010276537.1:0-10310 GCA_963692815.1 Nyctanthes arbor-tristis
ATGTTTGGTATTTGTAATTTTGTGTTAGTTATATATTTTATACATTCTTTATTGCATTCAAGACTATTTTAGGTATGTTTTTATTTTGGAGTTTATGACATTTTATTAATGCCCACTGAGTGTTTGATAAAAAGTGTGGAAGAAGATTTCTTTTTCTTAAGCGGTAAATACTAAAGTGTTTAATTTTTATTTATTATTCACCACTATTTGTCATTATAAGTATAATTTGAATAAGATAATTATATCTTAACATTTTTTATTTAATTTTGTTTAGGAAGTAAGTAATGGAGGAAGAGGAATCAAGTCATTCCATTCTTAATCATCTAAAAAGGGATTCTAACGATGTTGGATGGGAAACCGCAATTTTGGTAGATTCCAATAATCTTAATAATGTGAAATGCATATTGTGTGAGAAAGTAACTAAAGGATAAATTTATAGACATAAGATTCATGGAGTCTGTTAAAGAGTTAGATAAGATTTGAGAAATGAATCTATATTAACTATGTAATTAGTAATTATCATATGATATTGAGAGTTGATACTCTAATTTTTTGTAGAGTTGTATAATACTTAATCCCCATCTATAAAGTAGGAATCATCTATCTGTTGCTTTTAGAAGATACTAAATTGTACAATATCTCTTAAAATGATAATATAGATATAATATTTATGATTTTAGATGTGTTTTTCAATTTATTATACATTATTTTAAACATTTAACAACTTTAGATTGATTAAAAATTAAAAAAATAGAAAAGAAATTAAAAAACCTTTTTTAATGATTAAGCGGCGTCCACAAGCGCTTGAGCTTGAAAAGCTTGAAACTTCGGATCTATATTTTTTCATGCTTCACGTTTTTTAGAACATTGTTTTTTCATAGAAAAACTCCAAAACCATTGACATTGGTGTCCGAAATTGCCGAGACAAGATGGACTAATCAACCTTAACAGTGCCCTTAATGAGACCATCTTTATTGAGCTTCACTTGACGAGTTTCGTCTTCAGAAAAGACGAAATCAAGTGTATGTGGCGTCTCTTACTTCAAGATTTATGGATCAATTCTACAAATGAAACAAGAAGAGAGAATAGGACGACTCTGAAAGTTTGGTTTTCTTCTTTGGTACCCATGATGCCAAATTCGCCCGCCTCTGCCTATATTTCTCTGAATTCAAGGATAGTAATGAAAAAACATCAACACGTATCACTGCCATATAAAGAAAGACCAAATTAAAAGGGAAAATTTTGTTTTTTATGCCAAATTGAAATTGATATCTATCACTTAATTGTGTAAAAAACAAATCTCTTAAAGCTCTGCAAATTAAAATAATAAATAGACAATGCAATGCAACCAGTTTTGTGACTCATGATCTGAAAGCGTACTGAAAATTTAATTGAAAACAAAACAAGTTGAAGGGAGTCCTCAATCGTCATCCTCATTATTTTTCTATTTTTATTTCAAAACAGAAATTGGTCAAATCATTTCTTTCCACACTGCACACTCACAAGTTTTAACCAGTTTCTCCATCAGTCGTCCCCACTCATTTCTATTTTTATTTTGAACTAGAAATAAAAGATTGCAAAATAAAAATAGAAATGGGCCTAATTTGCACTGCAGAGACAGCATTGAACTTGTTGAAATAGAATTCTGTATTTTATAAATCTCAATGGAAAACTTCAGGTCGAAAAAGTATCCATGGAAAAAATGGACGTAATTCGATTATTATTATTATTATTTTTTAAACAAAAAGGAGCAACATGCTACCTGAATCTTATAAAGAACTAATTCGATGTTTGTTAGTTACTTAAAAAATAAATAAATAAAATTGTCATAGATGCATGAATGGTTACCAGTGCTTGACTCCACAGTACCCTTTTTCACCTTTTTCTTTTCTGTGGGTGGGGGTAATCATCAATGTTTTCATTTTGGTGGTTTACGGAGATATGAGTTGGCAGATAAGTTTGGAGATTTTTTTTTTTTTTTTTAAGAAAAAAAAATTCCCATTTAGTCTACGTAACAATTTGAATTCAAAGATATCTGATGAATAATGATATGATATAAAAGCGTCTTTAATTGTAAGACATGATTGTAGTTGATATGGTAAATAAAATAGAAGTGGGATAAAATCATTTCTAACGATCATTGTGAAATGAGGGAGGACGTAGTGGGACATGATGTTTAAGGTGTACTAAACATCCTCTACATTTTTTGTTCTTTACAACGTAAAAGCATTTTTAGATTTAGACGGCAAAGATTTTACACCCATGAACATTCCATTGGAGACGCACTAAGCGAGTGAGGCATCGTTGTCAAATAGGGACGCTGATGTTTTACTCAGGTACGTTTTATTTCATAATTTAGTTTTATATATTAATTTTTTTATTAATAATATATATATATTTTTTTTTTGGTGTCAAATAGAGGCTTCAGAGATAAGTTATCTATTCATATATATGCTAAATCAGCCTTTGAAAGCAAAAGTGAATCTCAGGCAGCCATATACATATATATATATATATATATATATATACACGCACACACATATACATACACAAAACAATTACGCATCCCTCTATGATGTTAGTTAAAAATCTCCAAGACTATGTGTTTTTATACAATCTATTTATATATCTATATATATATATATATATATATATTATAATCAACAGTTTGTCTGGCTCAATTTGATTATGGGTTCAATTAAAATGATTTTTTCTCTCGTTGTCTTACTCCTTTAAAAAACCAATTGATGATGTCATTATTCTATTATTATTATATTTTTCCTTTTAATCAATTAATTTAATATTTTTATTTTGAAAATCTATCTATATATTAATTTAATATTTTTATTTTAGAACTCTATCTGCATATTATATTTAATACTTTTATTTTGGGACTCCATCTATATATTAATTTAATATTTTTATTTCAGAACTTTATCTATAGATTACATTTTAATCAATTTTTCTATATCCGATTGTATAATTTCATGATTTTATATTCTCTTAATATATTATATTTTACTTTCTCAGCATAATATGTCCGTGAGACACACGAGTGTTAAACATATTAGTCCCTAGATCTCAAGTGTGAAACTAATATAGATTATATTATCGGGTTTTATTGCCTTTAAAGAAAATAAAAAATAAGAATTAATAAAAAAATTATTGGTTCATTTATTATATTTTTTTATTGTTATATTTTTCCTTTTAATCAATTAATTTAATATTTTTATTTTGGGACTCTATCTACATATTAATTTAATATTTTTATTTTAAAACTTTATCTACATATTACATTTAATATTTTTATTTTGGGACTCTATTTATATATTAATTTAATATTTTTATTTTAAAACTCTTTATACATATTACATTTTAATCAATTCACTATATCCGGTTGTATAATTTCATGATTTTATATTCTTCTAATATATTATATTTTATTTTCTCAGTATAATATGTCTATAAAACGCACAAGTGTTAAACATAGTAGTCCATAAATATGCGGGTGTGAAACTAATATATAATATATTATCGGATTTTATTGCCTGTAAAGAAAATAAAAAATAAGAATTAATAAAAAAATTATAGGTTCATTTATTATACTTTTTCTTATTGTTATATTTTTCCTTTGAATCATTTAGTTTAATATTTATATTTTGAAACTCTATCTACATATTACATTTTGGTTAGATATATCTCACATTTGCCTAATGAGTTTGAATTATATGAAAATAGATAATGTATCAATCTTGATTTCAGTATTACTTTTCCTTATTATTATACTTTTCCTTTAATCATTTAATTTAATACTTTTATTTTAAGACTCTATCTATATATTATAATTTTGTTAGATATATCTCATATTTGTCTAATGAATTTTAATTTTACTTTGTTCGATTGTGTAATTTTATCATTTTATATTCTCCTACTCCATTGTATTTTATTTTGTCAGCATAATATATTTGTGAAATATACGGGTGTGAAGTATATTGTGCCCGTGAAGCGCACAAGTGTGAAACTAATATATATTATACTATCGGATTTTATTATCTTTAAAGGAAATAAAAAATAAGAATTAATAAAAAAAATTATTGGTTAAATTAGTATATTTTTCCTTTTAACCATTTAATTTAATATTTTTATTTTGAGACTCTATCTACATATTATATTTTAGTTAGATATATCTTATATTTGTCTAATGAATTTTAATTATATGAAAATAAATAATATATCAATCAAGATTTCAATATTATTATATTTTTCTTTTAATCATTTAATTTAATATTTTTTTGATATTCTATCTACGTATTATATTTTGGTTAGATATATCTCATATTTGTCTAATGAATTTCAATTTTACTTTGTTCGATTATATAATTTTATGATTTATGTTCTCCTACTCTATTGTGTTTTACTTTGTCACTAAAATATGTCTGTAAAACACACGGTTGTGAAGCAAATACAATATGTCTGTAAATGCACGTGTGTGAAACTAAATATAGAATTATGCTATCGAGTTTTATTTTCTTTAAAAGAAATAAAAAATAAGAATTAATAAAAAAATTATTGATTCATCGAGATATCGATGGACTGATTAATAACAAGAATTTAAAACTATGTCAATAAAATAAAGAATTGATTGTATGCTACTTGCAAATATACGATGCACATTAATTCTATACATGTTGTGTTTTTTAGTTTCTTTATAACATTAAACTTGACAAACACAATTATGTTATATTTTATGTATAAAATTTCTTTAGAACTCTACCCGTGTAATCTACGGGTGGAAATCTAGTCTGGGTTAAATTAAGTATATATTAATTATTTCTTAATGGTGCTTGCTCTGTCCGCTTGATGGAAGGAAGAAAATGAAGAAAGGGACACAATTAATGGAAACAATATGAGGTATTCTTGAAAAGGACATGAGGAGACTTTCATTATGTTTAACACATTTTATTGACAAAAATCCCACATGATAACCTAAAAAATTGTTAAAACTAGCAAGTTGGTGAAGCAAATATAATAATAAACCAAATAAGAAACTTTGTTAGTTAGCATATATATACATATACAGACACGCGAATAGATTATGCTAATGCTCTATTATTTGCAAGAAAAATGAAGTTTTCTGAGAAAATAAAATAAAAACAGGTCTGATAAGGGTCCATGTTTAGACTTTCTTGACGTGTTTTAGTCACTCTAAAATGCTATTTATGATTAACCGATAAGAAAACAAGTTTATTGGCCCAAGGTTCTATAAGTTCGACGAATGAGGGGAAGAGTCGAAGAAGAAAAGTTAACAAAGGGATCATGCTTCTTGTGTGTTTCTTGTACTACTAGTATTCAAGTCAAATAATGAACCCATAAGACTTGTTCAAATGCTTCCAAAATCTTTCAATAATAAAAAGAAACCTGAGGAAGAAAAACAACTTGATAGATAATTCCTACCAAACCCGTAAGGTACTGATCCAAAATTTTCAAATATAATTCATCAGTTGTTTCTTCCCCTGGAAAGGTTTCAGCTCGCCAATTTGAGGAGAAAATGGAAGGTCTAATTCCCATGGTGTACGGAAGCATCAAGAGAAGTCGAACCCGAAGGCAATACAAATGTCTATCTTCTGGTGCAGCAGATGATAATAAAACTCACTACAATATTTTGGATATTTATGCAGATGAATACGGAAATTACAGCAAACAGTACAAGTATGATGGCGTGCCAGAACCCAAAAAGATTTTGGGTATCCGTTCAGACGGCGGGAGCCACCGGCACCAGCGTCACCACTCAGTTCATGCCGATTATGGCACAGCTAGCTTGGAGGATTCTCTCAATTCCAAGCAACTGGTGAGGTTTAGGAGCCTCAGGATGTTCTTATGTGTTACCTGTGTGTGAAAGCTAGAGCATGTTTGATATGTTGGACGGAAACACTGGCCAACAAGATTACTAGCAATTTGTCTCATCTAATAAGACTTTCGGAAAAAGGGGTGCTGTACGTGTAACATATCGTTCAATGAAATAATCAATGTCTTTTGAAAGGTGAACTGAATGTTGTTCATTTGATCAGTGGACATTTTTATGTAAATATCATTAGGACTTGCTCTTTGGACATAGTTAATTAATTGGTGGTGTACTTAGTAATGAAGGTCATTTATTTGTTTATTACTAGTATCTCCACCCATGGGTTGCACAGGTAGAATACAGCAATATATTAATCAAACAAATCAATATATCCAAATACAAACATATATCGATCGATTTTTTTAAAATGGTTAGTATAATTAAAGTACAAACTGACTAGATTATAATTATTTGAAAAAATATATACATCTAATACAATATAACTTTTAACTTATTTAAATACAAAACCAACATTCAACTACAATGAGATGAACTCAATCGTAATATAATTGAATCATCAGAAACATAGCAATTACACTGAATTATACCTAATGAATAATAAACAAAACAAAAAGAGAAAATTTGTAAGAACGACAGTAATAAATATTGGGAAAAAGTGGCAAATCTTGCATTACTACTACTACTACTAAAAAGGGGAAAAACTCCAAAATATTACACCAATGGCATGAATATAAATTATTATTAATTCATAGGAACCAGAATGATAGATTACACCTCTAAAACTTTAAGCATAAAGTGTGCCTTGAGTATATATTTGGTATATACACCTGGTAATAACATCAAGAGATGTAGAATCTGTTATGATGAAAAAAATGTAAATGTGAGCATTGAGAAAAGCGTATTCTCTTGCAAAGCAGGCTTATTTATGCTATACATGTAATCACTCAAACCACAAATTTTATATAATAGAGATGGCGTAATAGTTTGCCACAACTTTCACGGGACTAAACAACTAAAACACATACATTCAATGAAAAGTTCCACAATTCAATAGTTGGAACTCAACAATTAAAGAAAGAATAAGAGCAAATTAAATTAACAACATATTAACTAAATTACACATGTTCAATCACACTCTAGTAGCAATTCAAAATAAATCATTCAGAGGTCAATAATATATGGAAACTTTTAAACAATATCATAAAGTAAATGGTAATGTCAAAATACAAATCATCAACTCTATCAAATTATTAGTTCATGTGAATTAATATAACACGAATAATTCAAACCAATGAATGAAACTCTAACTAATGGTGATAATCAATAGAGAGACATAGAGAGTAATTCAAAATTTGACATGAGAATTATACTTATATTTTATTGATAATTTTCAAAGAGTATAGCAACTAATTACTAAATTAATATACAGTAAAACGAATAACATACCTTAAAAATAAATGACATGGTAAATTGTATTTCAAGAAGAAAACGCACTAAAGACAGCCACCTGTTAATATTTTGTATCAAAAGTACAAAAGAAATAATTAATTAGTTAAGTTTACAGAAATTTATCAGAGAAAATTAGAAGAACGATACACATAAATTAAATATTTTAAGTACCAAAAAGAGCATATTTAGATACAACTTGCCGCAATACATGTCGAAAACACGAAGCAAACTAAACCACTGTGAATAAAACCTAAATGAACAAAAAATTATTATTATAACTCAATCATTACATAGTAAAGCCACATCAAACATAAAAATATGGATAAGATCAAGTATAAATTTTCTAATTATCACCTTCAACTCCCCACAAAGAAATCTTAATAGAGTATAAAAAAGGGAAAAAAAAAAAGGGAAATTTTTCAAAAAAAAAAAAAAGGAAAATGACGTCATTAGTGATATCAGCAGTTTATCCGAGAAAACCGGATTAGACTTTATATATATATATATATATATATATATTTGAACGCCAGTATTACTATCATTTCTCTTTCAAAGTTCCTTTTCCTCTCACAAAGATAGACATATATACCTAAATTTAAAAGAATATATTATCTTAATATACTATTTAATTTGTTAATTAAGCCATTCCAACCAGAAAATTTTCTTTCATAGTTTTTTAACTCTAAAATACAATTTTTCATATTCTATTTCACAAAACTTCACATTTTTCTATATTTTCTTGTACTCAATAATTGTAAATTAATTAACAATACCAAGAGCATTTTTTTAATTGCAAAATTTGGAAAGAAAAAAGGGTAATTAACACCTAACGTCTTCAACTTTTTAAGTATTAATAGATCACATCTCTAAACTTTATTTGTCCTTCTGTGGGTCCTCATTCTTTTAAGATATCCTCATCCAAGTCTCTGGCAACATAATTCATTAATTTCCTCCATTAAGTTAGGAGTAATTTTCGTAAAATACAAAAAAATAAATATTTTAATTAAAAAAAGAAAGAAAAAACGAGGCGAGAGGGACTCTTCCCTCTTGGTTTGAAGGCATTCCTTTTGGGTATTTTCTTTTTGGTGGGGGGAGTCCTTTTGGGTATTTTCTCCCCCACCCAAAAGGCTGCTGCCATTTCCGGTAGTCAAAAGGGGAGAGTCCTCCTCCCCCTATTTTTTTTATTAAAATAATTCTTTTGTAGTTTACCAAAAGTACTCTTAACTTAACGGAGGAAATTACAGATTCCATTGTTAAGGACATGGATGGAAATTTCTTAAAAGGATGTGGACCCTCATGAGGAAAAATAAAAGTTCGGAGATGATCTATAAAAGTTGGGATGCTAGGTGTAAATTACCTAAGAAAAAAATACGAGACATAAATATTAAGTTCAAATAACAATGATACAATTAAAATTAAGGGAGAAAAGAAAGATTGGACAAGATATTAGATAACATTAAGAAGAAATCCCAAAAAAAAAAAAAAAAGGTTAAACTTAATATAAAGTGGGATTAAAAAAATAAAATAAAAAAGAGAAATAGCATATAATGGCAGTTCCGTAATATATTGGAACTGCAAATTAGGCCTCTATTTGGGCAAGGAAACAGGAAACGCCAAATTTGGAGTCCAAAATTCCGATCTCCAAATTTGGAGATTAAATATGGTGTTCCGGTTGGAACACCAAAAACCTCCCAATTGCGCCCAACCCATGCTATTTTTGCGTGGGTTGGAGATAGGCTTTAGTTTTCATTTTTGTGGTTTTAACTTGGCCATTATTTTTTGCGAAAATTCGGTCATTATTATTTATCGGAAGAGTTCCCCCAAAATGATTGTTATTCTCTTCTCTTGTTGTCGTCGAGGATTTGTGAACCAGATTTCAGTTTTGGCATTTCGAAACCTCATTATAGCAAAAAAATTAATCAATAAAATGGAGCAATTTGTGAGAATCTTTTCATAACAAAAATTAATTAATTAATAGCATCCTCCAGATATATATACACACACAATCACAGTGACGGAGAGAGTATTTTTTTTGAGTGAGCTTAGAAATTTTAGGAAAGAGAAAATATAAAATAGTTCAATAATACAATCAAATCAAATACAAATGTTAATACCTTACAAGTTCTCTGAAACTGTTTTATAATGAGTTCATTATCAATCAATCTTCAAGGAAATGATGGTAGGTTGAGCTCGAGCAGTCAATGCGCGTGTGCGATATTGATTTTTTTCGGGTAATTTACACATAACGTTCCCAGCCTTTCAAATATTTTTAGATCACGTTTCTAACATTTAATTTTCCTTTTGTGAGTCCCCAACCTTTGAAGAAATCCCCAATTTAATCTCTAGTGACGGAAACCGTCAATTTCGTTCGTTAAGTCAGGAGCATTTTCTGTAAAATATAAACCATCAATATTTTAATTAAAAAAATTAAAAAAAACACGGGTGGGGGAGATTCCCTCCCTGCTGCCATTTTCGGCAGCCTTCCCCACATTTTTTCCTTTTTTTTAAATTTTTTAAGATTAAAATATTCATTTTTTATCTTCTACTCAAAATGCCTATGACTTAACAGATGAAATTGAAGGTTTCCGTCACTAAGGGCTAAATTAGGGATTTCTTCAAAGGTTGGAGACCCACAGAAGGATAATTAAATATTGAAAACGTGATTTATAAATACTTAAAAAGTTAGGTACGTTACGTGTAAATTACCCATTTCTTTTTTATCTCAAATTTAATTTTCCGTTTGGGCCGAATCTAAGGGTGGCCCTGTTTGACAACCTTTTAACTGGGTTAGGTTTTTGGGCCACAAGAACCCGTTTCTAACTGGATCGCTGGAAGCCCAGTTTAGCGTGCGGACCCCATGCTTTTGAGCTAATACGAGACGCACCTAACCTCCCGTTTCCCGCCTAGGGGGGGGGGGGGGGGGGGGGGGGGGGGGGGGGGGGGGGGGGGGGGGGGGGGGGGGGGGGGGGGGGGGGGGGGGGGGGGGGGGGGGGGGGGG
>CAVNYN010276548.1:0-13044 GCA_963692815.1 Nyctanthes arbor-tristis
GTATTATTCAGCATGGATGATGGGTTCTTACACGTCGAAACAGCCAGAAGAAGGACATAATGAAGGCTAGCCCATAGAGACAGAAAATTACCCTTATGCCCAGCCCGATTAAGAATATATAGATCGTTAGGCCCAAATTATCGGGCCCAATTACTAGCTCTGATGCAAGTCGAAGCCCATTTTTTTACCAAATTTTTAAAGAAAGCCCAACTATATGACGCAATTTATTTTGTTCCAATTGTCTATAAACAGATACCAAACAAACAGATATTTGGGGTTCTGAAGCCCAAAAATTAGAGCGGTTTTATTATAGGCCCATTTTACGTGGCCAGCTACTACTATATACCCAATCGGAAGGATAGCAAGGCCTAATTAAGCTGGCCCAACTTTACGATACTGACTCAGTTAATTGTGGAGCCCGATTTTTAAATAATGCGTCCAATGCAGACCAATGTATAACTGTCTGCCCAATTAGGGAAAAGCATTCTGCGAATATCAATTCTTATAATTTAAGTCATGCACACTGCAAATAACCATATCATTAATTAGGTATGGAGGTTAAAATTAAAAGAATGCCTATAAAATTAATGTTCTAACAAAATTACCTACCGTTTCTTAATCAACATAAACTTACCTGCCACTCCATCTTTAAGGGACGGATTTAGTAATTTTTTTACGGGCAATTATTCTTAAATTATTATCCCACTTTGATGTATATTATCGATTAAGAAATTGATTTATAAACTATAACCCACTCTTGAGTTTCTTATCCCATAAGAAGCCAGGTGGAGGTTTCCCCTTTGAACCAACTATATGTCTTTACTACTCTCTTTGTCCTACAAAAATCGTTCGATAGGTAATTTTATGTGTATTAAGAATTATTAGGTAATGTCGTTAGAATATTTAATTTTACTTTATTTTTCTATATATACCCTTGTGTCATTAATTGTTTTAAATATTTTAAATGTATAGGTAGTTTAATAACAATAATTAATTAGGGGTACATATAAAAATGAAATATTAAATAAATGTTCAATATGGTATGTGAACTATCTTTTTTGGACGGACAAAAATGGAATAGTAGACTATTTTTTTGGGACAAAAGGAGTATTATTAATCTCTCGCACTTTCACCTCTTTATTGCTTCTGAATCTACCATCAGATTGTTTATGAAACTAGACCATAAACCAATTATATATATTTTTACTATTATTAGTCTCCCACTTTCACCCCTTTGTTGCTTCTTATACCACTATCAGATTGTTTACGAAACTCGACGGTGGGTTCTCGACCATTTCTCTAATCAATTAATTACACAAATAGGCCTCATGGACAAGTCGTGGAGTTATTGTTTGGCAAGCAATAATGAGTTAGAGCAAGTTTAATGAGGGAGAAAAAAGCTAAGGGAAAAAACCTATTTCTAAATAATGTGCAGGGAAAATCTGTGGGGAAAACATATTAACGGATTTGTTTATTTTTTAAAACGTTTTTACAAATTATTTTGTCATTAATTTTTTTATCATATAATTGATATTTAATTTTTAACAAAATATTATTTTTTCTAAATTTATTATATATATTTTTTTTAACGACGATAGTGGGAGGAATAGGAAATTTCTAAGGAATAGGGTTGGATTCTTTACGGAGCCCGATTTCCAATGAGATGTTGTTATATGGTGTGTGTGTGTGTGTGTGTGTCAGGTGAGGTGTCACTCTGTGATTGGATACTTGCTCTGTAAGGAACTTGACCTTATTTTTATAGCAAATTTTAACAATAGGAGTATCTGAATTTTTTCCTAGAACACTGCTCCCCCCATGTTAGGAGGAGCTAAGCAAATTTTAAGATTGACATTCATTCTAATTTCTATGATATTATACTTTAATTTCTAATCCCATTAAAAGTATTTCCCATAATGATGCTCATAAATTCAATCAGCAGTAGGTCCTTAATAGCATTAACCTTTTACTACCAGACGTGCCGTCTGGAAGTGAAAAAGATGGTATATATTTCTAGCAGGACTTGTCTTGGGGGGTTGTGCTATTACATAACAAGACATACTTATTTCAAGTCTCAACCACATGTTGGTAATAACAGGAGTTGAAAACCAGTAACAAACACTTAGGGTACGACGAGGAGAACATGTTACTATATGCTGGCTGCTTTCCATTAGGCGGTGAGCTTCTGCAGCCTCAGCTAACGGAAAACTTTTGTACACAATTGGTTTTATCTTTCCGGCAGCAATAGCTCTCTACCTCGCTCACTATCAGAGCTGCGTTCTCGCGATTCCTGCTCCGCAGGCTAGCAGCTGTAGATAAAAACATAGCTCAAGATATGCTAGAAACAATAAAAGTACTTAATATAAGAAGAGAGAAGATAAATTATATATACACACTGAAGTCAATGTTCCTCAAGAAATCATGATGTTTTTATTCCCAAACTAAGAACTAGGACAGTTTCCAGACCACCCAATTCACTTGAGTTTAATATGAGTTCCTTGTCTTCATCAAAACACCAGGCAATTTGTATTTCTCCACTCCCCCCTTGCCTATGCTGAGAATCAGGTATAGTCTACATGGCAACTGGGAGATCGGAAGAGCACACGTATAGAGCAACATTTTAACTATAACCAGAAGTATTCTTCCCCTACTTGATGACATCAAAATCCTTACTGAAAATTTCCTTACTTGGTCATATTCTCACTTAAAACAACTACCAGTACAGTACAGCTGATAATGTTCTCCTCTTGAAGGCATAACACATTGTTCAGAAAATATTGCAGTTTTTCATCCTCTTTTTTACTTTTCTTTTTACTTTTTCCGTAAAACATAAGGGATTCAGGGGTTTTCGATATACCCCCCAAGCATGCCAGTCATATACCACATTGCGAAGTGCTTATAGCTAGTTTAACTTTCTTCAACCACAGGCTCTTGAAATATTCATATAGCAAGAGAAGAAGACAAATCCAGGACGTGTCTCTATTCCGCTCTCTTATAAGTACAGATCGTCATAAGTTCTGCTTGTTCCATCTTCTCATAGAATTATGTTGAGTTCAACAGTATCAGTATAAAAGCTTTAAAATGAAAAAAAAAATAAACAATAAAAACATAAAACATGAATAAGGAGAAGCCTTAAGCATGTTACCCTGCACTGCAAGGCGCCTTGCTAGTAAACCCGCAAGATCTACTTCTGCTTTTACTCCACCCATAACGCCAATTATGAAAAGTCTGCCATCAAAATTTAGGCTATCGAGGTTTCGTTGGAGGTATGAACCACCCATGTTATCCAGTATAACATCAACACCTGCAATCAAACAATTTTGGAAGTTTAAAAAACTAAAATAAAGGGAAGATTCTCAATCCAGGCATTCAAAATCAAGATGGCGAGGATTGCAGAACCAGATTATCCAACTAGATATCAACGGTTGTTTACCCTTTTCCTCCTGTTTCTTCCTTCACCCGTGCAACAAAATCTTCAGTCTTGTAGTTGATACACACAGCAGCTCCAAGGTTCTTGCAAGCAGCTAGCTTTTCCTCACTTCCTGGTGAACCAAATTTGTTATTTTAAACAGTAGAATAGGTACCGTCATCATCATTTCATCTTAAACCATGTCATTGGATGTGAATGTGACAACACACCTGCAGTGACGAATACTTTCACTCCAAGGGATACAGCTAGTTGTATTGCAAATGTTCCAATCCCCCACTTGAGCCTCCATGGATCTGAAATTACACGTTACTTTAAAACTTAAATCTACTTCAAAATACGAAAACCACGCTGACCTTTTAGCACATCTTACGGCTTTCTGCCATTGTTGGTTGCAAAGGCGGCTTTGCCGTGCAGGAGACGTGAAGTGGAAAAGGAAGCTGGGAGTTTGTATCACAAATTCGAGTAAAGCGCTCGTTTGGTATCATTTATTTTTTTCATTTATAAATTCATCGATCTTTGATTTAACAACTACTCAACAATCACCACATATTTTAAACTTTAATTAAATCTCCACCATTCATTTTCACATTTTTTAAATTCTCTTTATAAATTAAGTTTATAAGCATGTGTTAAACAAACGGACCCAAAGTTTATTTTTTCTTTCCTTGTGCATTTGACCACCCCGTCTTTTGACTATCCCGATTTAACCACCCCCGCCCAGCGCACGTCTCCCCACTTTATGGTATTTCATTTCATGTATCATTTTATGTCCTTTGATTGATTAATTAATCTATAGCAATGAGCTTGTTTGATCCTCTTTATTCTCTTAATTTAAAAATTTATTTACCACTAATTTGACATTTGATTTGACAATTATTTAATTACAACTACACATTTTATGTCTTTTTACATTTCAATACACATTATATCTCTTTTCATTATAAATTACCAAAATAAAGAGCATCAAACAAGCTCTAACTCTGTGTTTTTGTAATGATTTATTTATTTTTCTATTTTAAATTAGTTTATTTTCGTGTTATCCAGATTTAGAAGTGAATTTTATTAGAATGTTCTTCCAAGTAATGAATAAATTTTAAAAAACATAAGTTTGAAAACTAATTAATTAAAATTAAAAAAGATGGAATACGTAGAGACTAATTATTAAGAAATTTAATTTAATTATCAAGCATTACATTGAATGATTGTTTAATATTTAAATGGGTATAAAGAGAAGGATAGAAGGATATTGATGCCTTTATCACGTGGTTCTATTTACGTTCAGGGTTGTACCGACTATCATGAGAGTAGTTCATTCTCTTCAAGAATGGAAACAAATTGAGTTGAAATGGGATTTTCATATTTACATTTGATGGCATTATCATGTGGTTCCGATTTTGATTCTATATTCTCAATTAGATTATGTTATTTTCCAATAAATTAGAGTTTTCAAAATGATTCAATAGAATTTGCTTTAGATCTTGACGTTAAAATTTAGGTAACAAATGCTATAAATATAAGATTAAAAATGGTATTTAAATAAATTTTTTTATTTATACAAAAGGGGATATGGGGAATTGGGCTAGGGGAATGTATGGTTTCATTTCCTGTTACCTAATAAATATATTGGCATTAATAAAATAAAATGTTGAATAGAAGTTGGTTTCAGTTGTCGTATATTAGAATAATATACTTATATTAAGTGATCAATCTTAATGTAAAAGAAAATTAATTTATTTTAATAAATTCATCCAAAAAAGAAAAAATTATTAAAAAATGAATGGAGTTAACTTCACATTAAAAACTAGAGGGGAATGAATGGAAGGGTAAATGGATAGAGAAAAAAAGCTTTACAAAAAATATAATTTTGAATAAAAAAATTGGCATTACATTTAAATTGTCGAGATCGGAAGAGCACACGTCTTGGTGACAATTTTGGAATTAGAATACTATAGGTGGATATCCTAATATTTGCAAAAAGAAGTGCCAATTAATGTATTTTAATAAGTTTATCAAAAAAGAAAATGAATCAAGTTACGTTAGTATTAAAATTAGTTAAAATGCTAGAAATGTCAATTGAAAATAGTATTCAAAATCAACATTCATTCTTTTCCAATAAGTTGATATTAATAAGTTGTTGAATGAAAATTGGCCTTAATTATATGACATTTTATAGTATAGTTAAGTGCGAAATCTTAACATAAAAGTTGTATAATTAACTTATTTTAATTGAAAAAAAAAAGAAGAGATTAAGAAATGAATGAAGTTAACTTGGTAGTAAAATTAGTTCACTAATATTCGAATATGTGCATACCTTGAGTAGGAATGACACTATATGGCGGGTCGAGACCTGCATTTCCTTGAACTCGCCTCACGAATTATTTTTTTTATGTTTATTTTTTCTTCAAAAAATTTTATTCATGTAATTAATACTTAACTAAGAAAAGACTAAAAAATATATAAAAATTATATTGTGGCTAGTGATATATATATATATATATATAAGTCCATAATTTTATTATTTTTTTTAAAAGGAAAATTTTATTATTATTATTATGATGATGAATGCTTAAGTTTAAATTTAACTTTGACATTTCAGTTTCTTAAAACTCCTCGATGGTGAGACAGGTCATCCATTGCCCCAAACCCATCGTGGGATAGATACCCACCCACGAACCTGATTAATCGGGTGAGATAGAATTAGTAGGGGTTGGGGCCGATAGGTTTTTTGGTCAATGGGTCAAATTATCATCCCTAGATTTAGAGCAACTCTATTGTATATTATACATTTAGACAAAAGTAATTTGTTGTTGATGTTAAACATTAAACTATCATGTGTTTTACTTCAAATATTGCTAATGAGTTCATTACTTGTGAGAGTAACTATTTATTTATTTTTTCAAAGACAAGATGAATATAGGGGAGGGGGGAGGGGGGATTGGAGGTGGGTAGGTGTGATTCGAACCCCAAGACCTTACGCTTGGGATGATAGTATCTAACCATGGTACCACTATTTAAACCACGCTAATATTTTATTATACTTTTATTAGTGACCTATATAGTTCTATTAGATTATCGGCTATTCACGAGTGTAAATTTCTATTCCCATACTTGCTAAAAAAATTGTAATTGGTCAAATCCACGCAATCAAATACTAATAGGTTTTGCAAAATATGTTGACTATGCTAATGGTAATTTATTAGATTAATTTGCTAGCAGTAAATAGGTTTTATTATGCAATCAACACTTGCAAGTGTACAGAATTAATAAATAAGGTATTTTAGAAAAAAAATAGTTTTTTTTTTTAAAGTCTGTCCGACGCACGGGTGACAAACTAGTTAACCATTATAATGCCATAGCCCATAAGCACATGTATTGGTGATCTTATATATCATCTGTTACAAATTTGAGAAGTTTACCATTTAAACATAGTTAGTTCCCAGATCATCTTTCTCCATAATTCCAAATTATGAATATGGAAATGTTTGATCTTTAAGAGAAACTTGTATTCATGTAGATAGACAAGACTATGCCATTAACAAGATTCCAAACTAGAGAAGCTTACATCTTAGTGACATAAAGGTGTGAATAATCCCAAAATATCGAAGTAAAATTTGCAAACCACCATAATCAATATGAACAGAGTTCCTCACTCCCACGTCCAGTTAATACTTCTTACCATAAAATAATCGTTAAAACTAGGTAGCATGCAGCTTACCAGTAAAGTTTCCCCCGTAGATAGGTGGCTCTTCATAATGATAGTCGACCACACTGTGCAAGCCACCTCAGGAAAAGCAGCAGCGTCTTGCAAAGAAACACCGGGTGGCACAGGAAGAACCTGCCCGGCAGGTACACCTACTTTCTCTGCGTAGCCTCCCCCGTCAAGTAAAGCACACACCTGTACAAACCCAATGAAAAATTCCAAATAAATAAATAAATTACTTAATAGTCATTCCATCATAACTCCAGAAATGAACGGAATTTCTACTGACCTGGTCGCCAATTTTCCAGCGCGAAACACTCTTGCCGACGGCTTCGATGGTTCCAGAACACTCCATACCCGGGTGCAAGCTGTCCCCCTTAGGTGGGTCGTACCGGCCCATCCGTTGAAGGGTGTCCACTCTGTTGAGTGCAGTGGCTACAACTCTGATCAAAGCTTCATCGCCATTGATTTGTGGATCGTCGACTTCTTTTAACTGAAGCACTTCTGGGCCACCGGGGCCGGTGATCACTATCTCCTTCATTCCTTCGTTCTTCCTGCCGTTAGCTCGGTGCAAGAGAGAGCGTGGGCGCACTTTGAGCGGTAGTAATTGACTAAATAAAATAATAAAATAATAATGAAGAAATTAACTTGGATTTGGGAATTTGATTAATTATTGTGCATGGCACGTGGAATATTTTAGATGCCTTATAAAGATTAATAGTTGTATTGTGTCTTGTCTCGTTATTTGTTTCTCATGTTTATTTGATACTTCTTATATAAAAGTAAAGATAATAGATTGATCTAAAATTATATTCAAGTTGAATTTTCCCAACAATAGATGACGTGCTGTGGCTTCTCTTCTCCCCGAGTGTTCTAGTCCGTATTGAAGATGGTTAACAACTTTCCAATATATTTATTTATTATAATCTACTTTAAAAGTCAAAAAGCATGGCACGTAATTATTTATAAATCAATTTATAACTTACATAATTACCAATTTATAAGGAAATAATTAAGGCGGCGCCTGTAGGGACGGAAATTACGTTTATGCCCAGACCGATTAAAAAAAATGAAAAAGAACTTAGATCGTTATGCCCTATTTATCCGGCCCAATTAGTTACCATTATGCATGTAAAAGCCCATTTTTTCCCAAAATTTAATACAAGCCCAACTATATGACCCAATTTATAGATAATTGGTCCAATTGTCTATTAACAGATACCAAACAAATGGATATTTGGCGTTATGAACCCAATAAAATAGAGAGTTCTATTATAGGCCCACGTTATGTGGCCCAACTCTACTATGTGCCCAATCAGAAGGATCGCAAGGCCTAATTAAGCTGGCCCAATTTTATGATACTGGCCCAGTTAATTGTGGAGCCCGATTTAAAAATAAAGGGTCCAATGAAGCCTAATGTATCACTGTCTGCCCAATTAGTTAGATGTTGATGTTGGACTTTGAAGCCAAATTATTCTTAAAATTTTCTTTTTTTGGATGGACAATTATTCTTTAAATTATTATCCCACTTTCATCTATATTATCGATTAAGAAATTGATTTATAAATTAGAAGCCAGGTGCAGGTTTTCCGGCTACATGAACCAATTATATATATGTTTATTATTGTTGGTTTTACCGTTTTACCTCTTTATTACTTTTGAGTCCATTATCGGACTGTTTATGAAACTCGACAATGAGTTCTCGATTATTTCTCTAATCAATTAATTACATAAATAGGCCTCGTGGAGTTATTGTTTGGCAAGCAATAATGAGTTATCAAAGGAGATACAAATAAGCCAATAGGGCATGTGGGAATGCCGTTGCCAATATTTTTTGCCAATCACTGATTACTGTTTAACAAACATAACACAAAAATTAGTTCAATTTGGCATTTTTTAGCTCATGCTACTGACCTTTCATTTGCCAAACTGTTTAAGCCGTAAATACATGGGGCTCCACATATATTAAATTTAAAAGAATTCGAAATATGAATGATCTAGCTTAATGAAATCGTTTAAATGAAAAGTAAATTGAATATCCGTCCTTTTATTGAAATGAATGTACTAATACTCGTCGAAATTTTGACGTGTATTTACGGTTTTTCGTCACTTTTGAATTGACCCACAACACATTGTGATTTGTGATAAACAACTTTCAACGTTAAACTCGTGAATTTTTCGACAAAGACACATGCAAATAAACAACAAAATTGTTTGGCAAGCATTAACTATGTTAACAAACATGCCAGGAAAATATTTGAGTTGTTGAATCAACTCTTGTAATTTGTAAACTGACCTCTCGTTTGCCATTTCTCCACCCAACAAAGAATTTTCAAACCTAGAACACAGAAAATATCAGCTACTCTGGGACTATTCTATTAGGATGCTCCGTGCCAATAAAAACCTACATGTGAGTTCAATAATCTCATACCCTAATAGAGTACTCTTGAAGTATCTGAATTTTTTTCCCCTAGAACACTGCTTCCCCATGTTAGGAGGAACTAGGCAAATTGTAAGATTGACATTCATTCTAATTTCTATGATTCCAAACATATTCAGTGTAACAATGCAACATTGTATATATTTGTGACAAAAGATATTGACATTGTATCAAAAAAATATCCTACTTCATCCTCCTTGATAAGGCTCGCCAATATCGGTCCAATTTATTGTTAAATCAATCTAATTCATTTCTTCTGAAGTTCAAAAAAAAAAAAAAATCCAAACTTAAAAATTGTTAATTCTAGCATTTGTAGCACCATAGCACAGACAAAAATTTACCTGAATATAATTAATTTTGCTCACCGCCTTCCAAGAAACTCAGGGCCGCACGTGATAATTTGGAATATCCAAAGAATCAAAAAGAAAACTTCCATTTTCTTTCCTTTTTTCCCCTTCCTTTTGTCAGCGTTTTTGCCTTCTTATGTGTCCAATTAGCATGATTCATTTACTTGTTCAACTCACAATAGGAGTACTGGAAATTTCAGCCTTTCCAGGTTTTCTCCATTGGACCTTTTGTCATTTTTTGTTGAAATCCTAGAGAAGTCTTACGGTGTATTTTATTGCCAAAAAAAAATTCACATAAAATGATTTTTTCCGCTTAAATTCTGATTTTTGTTGTGTTTGATTGACATTTTTTTTAATGAAAATAATTTTCTACATTTTAATCAAGTGATCTCATTTTCTTTAGAAACAAGTAAAACATTTCCCTATGAATCTAAGTTGTTTGTTTTTAAGATAATTCATATTTCTAACATGAATTCCACAATCAAACACATTACAGAATTTTTCTATGGAATTCAATAACTAATAATTTAATTAATAAGTAATGTAAAAAAATAATAATTTAATTAATAAGAAAATATTTTCTTTCCAAACAAATCACATACTTATAATCAAAAGGCACTTAATACCCTCCCGCACCCAAGTTACCATATATATGAAGCTGCAAATATACAAATTAAGCAACGCACAAGTAGAGAAGAAGGGCAGATCTCCATAACCCAGCGGTGCAGGTGATTCACCAGATCTTTCTTTCTTGCTGGGCAAGCTTTGTTTGTTTCTTTTTTATTAATTATTATCATGGTGGTGGGTAATGTAATGTAATAAAATAATAATGCGCAAAGTTGAATTTTTCTTCAAGAAGCGCATGCTCCGGAGATCATGGACATGTGCATTTTGTTGGCAAAAACCCTCCTCTAAAACCTTTCTCCTTCAAACTACATACAAATCTATACATAATATTCAGAGTCTCAGAAATTAGATATATACTGCATAGACACTAAAGGAAGAAGAGCAGGTATAGATTTTTTTCGACGCCCAGAAAAATAAAAAAAAAAGGTTTTGTTTTCGATAATTTATCTGTTTCTTTTTCCCGGAAATATTTTTCCTAATGAAGGCTGGGGGGTTACATACTGAGAAAGTCAGAATAAAAGATAATGGAGATGTTACGATTATTTGCCTTTTAATTTGTGCGGGTTATAGAAATGGTGGTGTTTTTCAAATTAGGGATTCGGATCTGTGAGAATAATCGCTTCACATCTTTGTGTGTCTTTTCATTTGCCTTTCTTGATGTTTGGACACTGATAATTTAAATGCTCGAGTCGTTTTCTACCTTTTTTTCTGGAATGAGGCACCTTGATGACTGAGATGTTATTGGAAGGGAGTAGGGACAGCTTAATTGTTCTTTTGAGAGTAGAACCAATCGATTCTTTAGAGTTTTACAAAGAGTTTCTTTGTCGAATCTTTCATCAATTGATTGAAATGTTTGGTGTACTCTGTTTTTTAGTTGTAGATCTTAGTAACCACCGTCTTCCTGCTTTGATAACTCGTTGGCCTTTTGGACACAAGGAATTTCTTGGCATTTGTCTTCTAGTTCTCCTTATATTTGGGTAGATTGATTGCTTCTTCCTGTGTAAAATCCCATATTCTTTTTCTTTGAAAATTCATATAGCCGAGTTGCATTATAACTTTTGTAGCAGAAGAAATACAGGGGATTATATACCTTCTGAATCTGCTTAATTTCAGGAGTATCAGCGGCTAACATGGCATTGGTAAGAATGGCAGCAAGACATGGTTTTAGACGATCCTCAGGTGCTGTGGGCAATTATGCTACTGAGAGGCATCAATTCTCTGGAGGAGAATCTGCAGACCAATGCCATTCACCTCTGGGTGAAAATTTTACTATCTCTGGCAATCTTTGGAGCATTAGAAAGGCAAATCATATTAGTTTTGGAACCAGGGCAATGAGGGTAACTCCTCAACATAATTTTGCTCATGCACAAATAGCTATCGAGGAATCTGATTCA
This sequence comes from Nyctanthes arbor-tristis, assembly GCA_963692815.1. Taxonomy (NCBI): domain Eukaryota; kingdom Viridiplantae; phylum Streptophyta; class Magnoliopsida; order Lamiales; family Oleaceae; genus Nyctanthes; species Nyctanthes arbor-tristis. The sequence continues at coordinate 11,936 of CAVNYN010276548.1, forward strand.
GAGCATGAAAGCTATGAGTATCCAACCCTAGAAGCCACAAAGCCGGGTGAAAAGCCAAGAGTAGTCGTTCTTGGTAGTGGATGGGCAGCATGTAGGTTCCTCAAAGGACTTGACACAAATATTTATGATGTTGTTTGCATATCGCCAAGGAATCACATGGTATTTACTCCCCTGCTTGCCTCAACTTGTGTTGGAACCTTGGAATTCCGATCAGTTGCTGAGCCAGTGAGTAGGATACAAACTGCCCTGGCAAAGGATCCAAATTCCCACTTCTTTCTGGCTTCATGCACTGGAGTTGACACAGACAAACACGAAGTAAGTAGCAACATATGGTCACTTGTATCTCCGTTGCATTTATGCTCCCTCTTTTATGGTGAAGTCTAATGGCTTGAAGTGTGAATTTTTCATTTGATAAGGTGTACTGTGAGACCACTGGTGATGGCGGACTTCCTGGTGAACCTTACCGATTTAAAGTTGCATATGACAAGCTTGTCATTGCTTCTGGAGCTGAGCCTTTGACCTTTGGTATAAAGGGAGTTAAGGAACACGCTTTTTTTCTTCGTGAGGTTACTCATGCCCAAGAAATAAGGAAGAAGCTTCTGTTGAACCTGATGCTATCTGAAAACCCAGGTATCCCATCTGGCTGCCCCCTGAAACTCCCCTTACTGCATAAATTTAATAAAAGATTTTGGACCTCCTACTGACCTTTTTCAGTTAGATTACCTTTAGTGCAGTTGGTTGTGGGCTCAACTGGTTAGAGTAAATAATGGTTGAAATTGTTTTTACTTGATTGAAATATGCTGTTCATAATCCAGCGAAACATTACAGGAATATCTGAAGAAGAAAAGGAACGTTTGCTGCATTGCGTTGTTATTGGAGGTGGACCGACTGGGGTGGAATTCAGTGGTGAATTGAGTGATTTTATCAAGAGAGATGTCCATCAGCGGTATGTTCATGTCAAAAACTACGTCCGTGTAACTCTTATAGAGGTACACAACTAATTCTATGTCACAATTGCTTGGTTAGCACTTTCGGGAATCTTGTCATTTCCGTTGTTTTCATCTGATTTCTCTCTGCAGGCAAATGAGATTTTGTCATCATTTGATGTC